>JAEMWC010001398.1:27500-37500 GCA_016490735.1 Pachyseris speciosa | reverse complement strand
ATTTTCGTAACTAAAACGTGGCTTGCTGTTTTTGGCAGTCAAAAACGTCAGCTAGCATTTTCGGAATGAAAATAGTTCCCTAGAAAAATTCGTGGAAAGTTCATTTCAGCTTGCATTTTCTCAAAGGAAGATTTTGTTCCCTAACATTTTTCGGACAATGAGAATTTCAGCTAGGGAATCCGAACAGATGATCATGAACTTCTTCTAGCTTATGAAAACATCGCTTAAAGAGACTTCAAACACCATAAGACACTTAAAACTGCCTTAGGACAGCTTTTGGTTGATTTAGCTCGTTGGGTGACCCTGGCGCTTCTCTCCAACAAAGTATACATGTTTGACATGCGGAAATTTTTTTGTATAAGATCCTCTGGTTTAAAAGAAGATCAGGAAACACCGGGTTGGAAGGCAGGACGAAGTGTAACTCGTTGCGAAGCTTGTTTTCCGGAGAAGATGGAGAACGAAGTTAATGAACGAGAATTTGATCAGGGAAGTGAAACGAATATCAGTGTCTGGGAATGAAGCTGTCACTCGCACTCGGCAATTAAATTCGGCACAATTGAATGCGACGTTTACATCAAATTCGGAACTTTTTAAATTCAAGTTGACCTAAATTAGTATTAGATTCGGCGCATGTAAAATGCGACGTTTAAACCGGGCCTTAATCCTAATACTGCATCACAGATTTCTGACACGATGATACTTCCGATCTTAAGTTACAATAGTGAGGTATGAGGGGTGTTCATTAAACAGGATTTTAAAAAATGAGATAGTTCTCCGACAGAAAAAAATTCATCTCCATTACTGTAACGTTACTTAGAAGTAAACAATATTAAGGCCTCTAACTTAGCCTGTAGAGCCGAACTTGGAGGGTTACCACTATTTGTCGCAGTTAATCAAAAAATTATGAAATATATTTTTTATCTAAATAACAAAGTTAATACCTCTATAGTCAAATTTTTTTCCTTATGTCGAAGAATCGATATTCTATTAATAATTCTGGTTTTTATTCCAATTTTATGAACAAGACAGAACAATACCGTTCATCTAATTTAGATCCGGACGCTCTTGATAATGATACAGTTAGGCTATATGCAACCTGTACGAAAGAGAAATACGTGATACATTGTTATTATCGAAAGAAAGTGATAACCTAAGATATTATCATTACTATTATCCTTGTTTTGTTCTTTTAAATTAATATATACTTAGCTTTTGCAATACTGTAACATCTTGCGGTCATGCAAATAAAACGATTTACTACTACTACCACTACTACTACCACTACCACTACCACTACCACTACCACTACCACTACCACTACCACCACCACCACCACCACCACTACCACCACTACCACCACTACCACTACCACTACCACTACCACTACCACTACCACTACCACTACCACTACCACTACCACTACCACTACCACTACCACTACCACTACCACTACCACTACCACTACCACTACCACTACCACTACTACTACTACTACTACTACTACTACTACTACTACTACTACTACTACTATTAGATAGAAAAGTACTTACAATTTGAACAAACCTATGACACTATTCGGCTTAACTCCAGGCGCAAAGGAGCCGTAAAAGGTAACAGAGCTGGAGTCTTTGTCTCTTTTATTCATGGACCTTTCCAAGAGCCGCTCCTTTGCTGAAACATTACGGACAGACGATGCTCTAAGGCATTGTGCATTGTGCCCAATGATCCATATTCCGTATTTTATCGATGGCCATGAAAAATAGACACTTTCGATAGTATGCTGCTTTTCCTCAATATTTTGACATGTCATTCATAATACAAATGCCAAAAAAAGAAGCAACAACCAAACAAATAAACTTACTGTTAAAAACAGCTTAATCTTAAGCAGTTACATGTCATGTACTTCGTCAACATGTGTCTAAGGGACAATTAAGCAACCACTGAAAACGCCACGTCTTATTTTTTGGGGTACTTTTAGTCAACTTTGGAGTTTATCTTCATCGTCAAGAAGGCCATCAAATCAAATGCGAATTAGAATGATGGTCTGCAACGCTAACTGCATTATTTTGTAATCCTACCGTCCTTACTTTCTTCTCAGCTGTAAACTATAATGCAGCAGCAACCGGTTCAGCAAACGGGGATCCAGTTCTCTAACCAACCCGCCGTCGTTACATCACAAGGCCAAGTCCATAAGGGCCAACCAATCATAGCCGCGCTCCCCGCTGGCCAGCCAGTTATTGCCGGGCCTGCGCCGGGCCAGCCAGTTATGGCTGTACCGGCCTCAGGACAGCCAGTTATGTATCAGATGCCTCCCGGTCACCTACAGCCGGTGTTTCCTGGTGCAGCTGCTATGTCAGCACAGGGTCAGCCTGTACAGTACTACATTCCAGCAGGAGCACAGCCAGTTCAACAGGCTTGTAAGGGCCAACCGGTTCAAATGGCTTATCCCAATCCAGGACAGGGGATCCCCAGCAACCAGCCCCAGCATTACGATCCAGACATGGCACCAATACGCATCAACAAAGCTTACTTGAAAAGCGCCTTGAATGGTTCTAGACTCTTTGAATTTGTAAGTAGAGTGTAACGATTATTTTAAATGGATAAAAAATAGAATTGTAGTGCCGTTTTCCTAGGTCTAAAGTGAAACGCAAATACACGGGATGTGTCCGAATGTTCTCAAACGCCCCCTTGACTCTATACACTGATCACAGAGGTGATATTAAATGATGTTCTGTTGGCGGGAAAGCAATATAGCAATGACCCTCTTGACTTGTTGATGCTACAGCTTGCTTTAATTTCCTCAACACAAGGGAGGCATCTAATGCACGACTTCAGGGGTAGAGATATACTACTTTTGTTCCACATTGGACTAAATTGGGACAAAATGAGATGAAGAGTTACAATAAGAAATCATAGCTCCCTCGAGAATATTTCTCAGAAATATTTTTTTGTTAATCTTCCTCTTACACATGTCACAGATCTCCCTTCTTATTGCTGGGGCCTGCATAATCGTTTACACCAACAGAACGTACGGCTTAGATGGACGAGCTAATTTTTTCCGAGGAATCACCATTTTTAGCTGGGTGATGGTCATAGTTTACGAATTCGTATACGCTTTCGGCTACAACAAAAACAAGACCTGCTTTGGCCAACCGTCTAACTTCACCATAATGGTAAGTACACGAGATCTCAGTCTTTTTTGTTTTTGTTTTTGTTTGTTTGTTTGTTTGTTTTTTTTTTGTTGTTGTTGTTGTTTTATCAAAAAAGTGGTATCATTTGAAGGGCTGGGGGCATAAACTGCCTATGTACAGTTTTAGGTGTTTTTTTTTTTTTTTTGCATACGTTATTTCTCGAAAACGAAAAAGAAATCGGTGAAAAAAAATACGGGGCAATGTTTTTGAATCAAGATGCAGTTCACATGCAAAAATTTGGACAAATCCAAGCGAACTAAAAAAACGGCCGAAAATTCCACACAGGCAGTTTATGCCCCCAGCCCTTCATGAAGTTAGGCTCATTTATATGCGTACCGTATTCATATTCATACGTGAATTATGTGAACATTTGTGAAGAGTAAAACTAAAACTGGACGTGAAATGATTGACGGGTAGAAAGGATTGTTTGATAGTGTGACGTAGACTATAAATTTGGCGGTCAAAACATCGATTAAGCTCATACACCTTATTCCAAAATGGCGGCTACTCGGAATGATCTGGGAGAGCAGCGCGGAAACGAGGCATCGAGGGCCAAGTCAAAGTCAAGCATGTAAACAGCAATGGCGTTCGTAGTATCTATCAGGAAAATTGAAAGACATACCTGGCAGTTCGTTGAACGGATGGGATCCTAATCAGTTAAAAAATGCTTAACTAAAATTTTGGTTCAAGTGTCGTGGCGATTCTTGTAACGGTTTACGTAATTACCAAAGCACAATTTTGTAAGCGGTAAGTGATATAGTGATTTTGCTGTCGGAAACGCCGACTTTTCTGAGGCTGCTAAGGTCAATTAAGTATCTCATTTGCTTCGTTCTTTACAGCGTGAATGAGTATTATTTGAATTAAAAGACCGACTATCTTCTAGTCGATCCGGACGAAAATCTCATCTATACCCGGCATATAACGACTGAGCCGGTAAAGAGCTTTTCAGGCTGAGGTTAGCGCTAATCATTGATTAAGATGTATTAAAGCCTATAAGTTCAACTGTAATAAGATGGTATTTAACCCGGGTTAGCGCTAACCATGCTTCGAGCAACTGGGCCCAGGGAAGCTGACTACAACACTACAAACATGTAGAAAAAATATTCACCCGGGATTAACTGAACCAAAATTTTATTTGCTTGGAACGCTAAAAAGGATATTTAAATTAAGTTTTTTTTCTCGGAAATGTAGTTCAGAAAATCAGAAATAATAGTTCAAAATAGTCAGCAAACTGAAAATAAATGGTCATGTTGCCTGTACGCGAGTTATGTGCTTATGCTTACAAACACACCACATTTGACTGACAACACTAAACAGAGTAAATGCACTAGACTGTCCCATATGTGGAAGTTTTTTGTCTTGTTGTTCACACACTCCACGTGGATTTGAAGGGAGACAATTTGTTGCATTTGCACAACTTCCTCAGAGGTCATTTGACCTTTGGTTCCAATAAAAAGTGCCCCATGGTTTTTATACAAGCAATAAAAAGAGCACATGTCATCGGCTTCCCCGTGGGGTCGATCCACGGGCCTACCAGGGAGATATGTGGGAGAATATAAAGAGATGGACGGGATTCTTTGCCCGAGGGTAGGGGAAAATCTTGACATTGTTCTATGATCAAAGATTAGGGGGTGGGGAATTCACAAGTTTGAAAAGGATGTCACAGGAATTTTCAGCTGAGAGACACCTAACCCAGGGGACTTTGTCTTGAGAGATTCCCCGACCTCCCGGGGAAATTCCCCAAGTTTGCTTGTCAATGACTGATTTTACAATCCCCCTAGTTAGCCCGGGGGTCAAGCCCATGGGGAAGCCGATGACATGTGCATTAGGCATTTGACAGCAGAGCTCACTGTGGTCAATTATGACCCTGGTAGAAGGATATTTATCTTTAAAATCAGCAGGCATGTGGTCATTGATCTTTGCCCTTGAGGGTCATACTGAAATGATGCTGACCTTTAGAAACAAATTTAATCCAGGCTTATTGCCTTGGTCTTCCTTGTTCAGGGGCATCTTCATCATTTCTCTAATTCATATTTGCTACATCATGAGAAGGTGAATGCCAATAATTAATGTTTTCACCTTCTTTTACTGGATTTAAATACTGAATTATACTCTTGAAAATGTCTCTATTGGGAAATCCAGAATAAAAAGCTAAATCTTTAACTGACTTCATTAATCTATCGACGCTAAATACTTTCGATTGTAAATCTTGGAAATACCCGCCTCGAATTGTCGGAGTTTTTCAGTAAGCTCGGCTTTCTCACAGTCCAGATCATGGATAGCTTTCTCACAGTCGTTTTATAGCTCCCTAGAATCTCTATCAGCAGAAATATCTGAATCACGATGTCTTGGTTGATGACAGTAGGTCAGGAGTTGCTGAGGTTTTCCTCAGTCTTTTTCGTTTGATCGGACTACTATGCTTTGGAGCTTTTCGTTCTACGAGAGAACACTTCTTTCACGGAAAAGCGGATGGTACAGCAGTAGTTTTCAAAGTTTTCTCGCGACCAGCAAACGAACAAATATAACCCGAAGACATGAAGTGGCGCAAACATACCCTTGATCGAGTGTTTTGTCACTTATTAAGTTAATCCAAGATCCCTTCGTATGGCAACAATCCATTCGGCTTGAACACACTACACGTCGGTCTTCTGGAAACTTCTGATAAGAGATTTTCACACCATTTTTCCACATAAATTTTCTTAGGACAGAATGGAATAGAGCAATTTTAAAGCATGATCGCTCACGATTACCATATGTAAACACCACAAGATTTTCACGCCGGCCCTCGATGCCTCGTTTCCGTGCTGCTCTCCCCAGATCTTTCCGAGCGGCCGCCATTTTGGAATAAGGTGTATTGGATACGAAACTTACATGAGTGCTGGAGCTGTGGATCGCTACTTATTAACTGCATTATCGGTTTGCCTTCCCGCCTGGTGATCGAAAGACTTCATGAAAAGTCTGGAGATCCACAAGTTTTTAACGCTTCTGAAAGAATCCAGTTAGCGTTTTCTCTGCGCTTACCAAATCACGATGAGATATAAGCTTAAGTTGACTGTCGGGTTTTGGAGTACAGAGAAGAAGCCAGGCGGAAAAAGTCTGAAAACAACTCTCGTCTCAAAAAGCGGCGTGTCGCTGCTAGTCTTGGTCCATTTCTCAAAGGTTGCCGTGCTGAAAGCTTGGAAAGCGCGTGTGGTTTTTGGACTTAAGGCGAAAAGTGTATGTTTGAAGAGTCTTGTTGTTCGCGCTTGGAGCAGACAATGATCCCAGAATTCATTGCGGTCAAACAGGGCGCTGTCTGAAGTCAAAAACTCTCGCGGGGGGCGGTGGGTTGGGGCAGATTATTACTTGTTTTCGGTAAAAACTCTACCTTATAAAATGACTTTGAAAACTGTCTAGCTGCTGCACCGAGGTTTCCATTGTTCATTAAGTTTGAAGAGCGCATTTTTTGAAACCACTCATGACATGAAATCCAAGCTTGCTTTTACTGTTAGCCGTGAAATAGTTGGTCGAAACCAATCCTAAGACTTCGGAAACGCTACCGAGAATTCATTCGGCACGAAGTGAAGTCTGCCCGTTTTCGATGAGTAATTTGAACACAATTCATGGAAAAGTTGCATTGGCGCGCACGGCAAACATTCAAAGCAATATTAAGCGGTACTCCTCGCGATTCGTCTGTGTGAATCAGATGTACGTAAACAACAGATGATAACGTGAATGATCGCCGCAGTTATGAACACAACTTAAGCAGTGGTGAAACAAACAAAACAAAAAAAAAAAAGAAACGAAAAAAAAGCCAATCAAAATAACCCGCTTGTACGGGATTCGAACCCACAACCTCTGCGAAACCGGTGAATTGCTGTAACATCCGCGCTTGTTGGTTCGTAACATATCCGTGACTGATGAACAAGTGAGAATGAATAATTGGTAAACACGCTGCCGAATTTTAACACATAAATCACTTTTACGTTAATCGCCTCGGTTTTTTGCTTCTATGGAGGCTAATAAACTACCGCAAAAAGTATTATCACGCGAGATAAACATTTGTGCGCGACTACAGTCATTGTGATGAGACAATCCATCACGCGTGATAAAGGGATTGAATTTCATGCAAATTTTTTTACGTTTCGGAGCCAAGTTAATTTCAGAAAAGAGTTAAGTATTTCTGTCAAATTCTTTCACTGTCGTCATTTATGTTAATTTTTATAAGATTTTCATTCCATTGTTTTCCACTTGACGATGAAAATGAATCCATCAAAAACGTTTCAACTGCCGAAACCACGCGCAAGTTTTAATTTACTACGCAACACAACGTTCTGAGTAAACGAAACACGACGGAAAACAGCGTACTCTTAGGACTCTTACTTTTTGCCCTAGAACATCTGATTAACTCAAATTTTTGGTGTAGGTCATCAATAGGAGTTGTCTTGCCAAAAAGTTTCTTCCAGTCAAAACAGCCGTCTTTGATATTTTGTGATTTTTCAGCCATCGGTAAGCTTTTTGCGCACTGATTTAGAATCAACCGAGGTTTTTGTACGCTGGATTTAAGATGTACGCTGTATTTAAGACAAACAACCGACTTAAGCGCTGTGTTATATCGGCCAAAGCCTTTCCGAAAGAACTTAGAGTCAATAAGGCAACTAGGCGCTGTTTTCGACTCGGACGAACCCGTCAAATAAGCTGATTCGGACTCAAACAACCGCGCTTTAACGCTAGCGTTGACGTTCACATTAACACTAACCCTAACCATGTCCCTAACCCTATCCGTATCCCTAGCCGACGCTCTAACCCTAATGTTAAGTCCAACCTAAACCCAACAATAACCCTGAATCTCTTCGGAGTGAGTGCTGTTTTCAGGTCGGACAAAATCTATGCGCGCTGACCTGAGGTTAACCAAGGCTACTGTGTGCTGTTTTTTTTTTTTAAGTTAACCACGAATATTGTGCACTGTTTTCGTGCCAAGCAAGCTTGTCGAGTGTTATGATTAAGCAAAAACGACACATTGCGCATTACGTCTAACTGAATAGAAACGTTCTGTGTTCTCTTAAATCGGTTACGAGCATTTGGCGCTTAGTCTTTCACTCAAAGAATACCCTTGGGCATTGTTAATTAGCATACTCCACCATATGAAGGGCTGGGGGCATAAACTGCCTATGTAGAGTTTTAAATGGTTTTTTTGCATATGTTATTTCTCGAAAACGAAAAAGAAATCGGTGAAAAAAAATACGGGGCAATGTTTTTGCATCAAAATGCAGTTCACATGCAAAAATTTGGACAAATCCAAGCGAACTAAAAGAACGGCCGAAAATTCCACATAGGCAGTTTATGCCCCCAGCCCTTCATTTAGAGCATGGGAATGTTCAGTTTTTGTGCCTTCCTTTTGACTTTATGGTAGATTTAAAGCTTGTGAACTCAGTAGGATTTTTTTTAAGGCCGATACTTATAGATGGTCCACTTTGAATGCTGCTCGCGACAAGTTGAGGACAAGCCGACGATATCAGTTGAACAAACATCTCTATTGTGTAAATTTGAAGCCAAGGTTAACGTTTATTCGATACGCACTGATTAAGACCAGTAGTAAACAAACTGAAATTATAAATTCGAAACTACGATACCAACTGTTTTGCGTAAATTAAACTCACAACAAGTAAAATGCCGTGTGATTTCAAAGTCTACGAAGACCTGGGCAATGTTGAATGATAAGAGTCGCCTACAATGCGTTTGATTGCCATGTGGAATATGACTCGCATTCGACGCACGAAAACTGTAAAATATAAATTCAAAGATTTCGGTCTTTTTTTTCATCTTTTTCTTCTCACAGTCATTGGGCTTCCAAGTCCTGTTGACGATTCTGATGATATCTTGTACAGCTAGCCTGACAGTTGGCGTCAAGAACTTGAGCGACAAGTGGTTTAACAGTGAATATGATGAAAACATTTATTACAATGAGATTGTCGCTTACAACAAACAGAACGTGTATTTTGCTGTCGCCGCCTTGGTAAGTAATAAATACTAAGTATACTGGCTATTCAATTCTAAAAGCTAAAATCCTGGCTCTTGGTTGAAATTCTTGTGTGTTTCTTTATTTTTGCAATTTTTGAGCTTCCTTTCTGCCTCAGATTCATGTACTATTGTATAAAGAGCTTGTATAATTTGATGGTTCTACCAATCGAAGAAAAGCTTGGCGTCGACTGCTCGTTTCGGCGTTCTTAATCTAATTGGTCTGTTTTGTAATTACCCCGTGGCGTCATTTTTATCTCCGTACTTTTTAAAGTCTCAAATGGGTGATGATTAATGACAATTTTGCGGTGGGAAAGATATGCCACCAACACGAGATAACAAATGTTAGCACTTGTTTCCCTCTTTTCGAAGAGTGTTTTATCCAGAATGCACTTTGATGAGTTTTCAATATAAGCCCCTCCCCCGAATTAAGGCATCTCTAGAATAAGCTTTTCTGGAGTAATCGTTAGTTTAGGCCTGATACACAGAGACCGCGGGGGGGGAGGGGATGGTAGGGCTATAGCCCTACCACTTTTTTTCTTGGCGTCTTTTTTTCTTGGCCCAGATGACATGGATAATGTATAAATTTTACCCCTTGAACTTGGCTGGATGTTTTAGACATACCACTTTAAAATGGTCTCCACAGTCCCTGATACAGGATTCGAGTTTGGAGGTTTTAACAGCATTTCTCCACCCACAAATTTGAGAGTAGTTTGTGGTTTGGCCCTTTGTCTTTCCCGAGAGTCAAAGCGTACCAGTACAGTAGAAACCAATGTTAAGCACTTACCTCTGTGTACTCATCTATGCTAATT
>JAEMWC010001398.1:0-22500 GCA_016490735.1 Pachyseris speciosa | reverse complement strand
ATTGTCTGTGATATCAATAAGAGCTGTAATCATAAGAGTGCATAGGTCTAAAGCCAGACTGATATTTCGAAAGTAGCTTATTGTCATTTAAATATGTATATATACCTGATTAAAAATGGCTTTTTCAAAGAGTTTGGCTATTACAGAAAGTACAGAAATAAGCCTGTAATTGGCTGGGTCAACCTTCGAGTCAGCTTTGAAAATTGGAGTTACTCTAGCACTCTTCCAGTCTTTGGGAATGATTCTAGTGGAAATAACTAAATTAAAAATATGTGTTAGGGAAGAAGCAATTAATGAAAATGATAACTTTAGGAGGCAAGTTGGAATACCATCGAGGCCATCAGCCTTGCCCACGGGGATATCGTTCACAAGTTTGCGCAGTCCGTCAATAGTAAGTAATTCAAGCTCAAAGGTGCTATCACAAGATTCTACGAAATCACGAAAAGTAAATGGTTTTATTACTTAGTGATAAAGGCCTGTAAAGGATAACCTCTTCTGTGATGTGACAGAAGCAGATCTCAATTTCAAGACTTGTTGAAAGTTATTGGCTTAGGCAAGGAGTAAAACTGTGAAACTAGACTTTGAAATCTGAATGTGTATGAATGAAGCGTCTGATTCTCTTAGTGAAGTTTGTTTTTGAAATTTTGCTTCTGTCATATTACAGTATAACATGCTACATTTATCTCATTAGTGTATCAGATCCCGTGAAGTTCTATATCCGCGCCGAAAATCGGACACAAAAATGGAGTATAGATCGAACGAGTCCGCTAATGAATTCAAAACTGTGCCAAAGGCGTAGCTAGAAGGGGTCCCGGGGTGCCCGTGACCCCTCCCCCCCCTTTATGAGCCTTTTTAAAGCAAACAACCTACAATATTTAGGTGGCAATCTGGCGAGTACTACCTGTTTGACCAAGGGTGATCCCCCCCCCCCCCCCTTTAAAAATTCCTGGCTAGCCCCTGTGTGCACGAAGTCCTTACTTCGAAATTTCAATCACACGTGAAATAAAAATTTCAATAGCAATACGCCGAACAAACAATGTATTGAACTAGGTATACCTATCGATAAAGTGCCAACGAGACTGAAACACACCAATCATCTACATATATCCATTCTCTGTGATTATTTACAGCTACTGTGAAATGATGACCGACACAACGTACCATGCCTTTGAGTTCATAACTTTCACCTACAGTACCGGTTAAAAGTAAGTTGACAGTCTCTTTCGAGTCTCGACTCGATCCTCGTTCCTCGATTCCTGTGAGTTTCGAGCATCGAGGATCGAGGCTCAGCTATCGAGAATCGAGTCGAGGATCGCGTCTCGCAAGATCAGAGATAATCAACTTGTCGCTTGACTGATCACTCGATAGACCTTTCAAGCAAATCGGGATCACATCTTGAAAAGCAACTTGGAGCAATTACAAAATACTCATCCACATCGTTTACATATTCCTTCAGCTACTCGAAGAAACGCAAACAATTCAAGAGTAGTCTTTCAGTACGCGATATGTTTCTAAAAATGCGAACCTCTTACAACTGACAGATGGGCCGCAATTCGCAGAAATCAACGCTTGAGAAAGAACATTGGCCACGGACTGACCACACCACTACAATATCTCGCAATAAGTAACAAATGTTCGATGAAGAAAACTTGGCCGACCTCTAAAGTTTATCTGAGTGTAGGCTTTTGTACATTATGCTAGCATTTTTTGGAACATTTTGGTGAGGCAAAAGCATAAAGTATTATTCGAGCATTTTAGTGGCATTTTCCGGGAAAATTAATTTTTTTGCGAGAAACTCAGAAAGAAATTATTTTTTTTTGAGAAAATGAAGACTAAAACTCAAAATTCATAGATGACTTCGAGGAGTATGTTTTTTGGCTGTATTTATGAACTTGTATACGTTGTTGTTGTTGTTTCTTGCAACACTTGTACGTTTTTGTAAGTGTGAACAGTTAACACCATATTACAAACTTTGAAATTAATTTAAAAACCGTTTATATAATGGGCATTATCCGAGCATTTTAGTGGCTTTTTTTGGGAAGACCGTGCATTTTAGTGGGAAAATTGGAGCATTAAGGTGGAACATTTTAGTGGGGAAACAAAAGCATAACGTACAAAAGCCTATCTGAGTGTTGCATGTTTCACAGACACGCATAATTTTAACATGAAATTCGATACGCGTAGGTGTCAATACATGACTCCGGTACTGATTAATGTTCACTCTTTATGGTGCTCGTTAAATTTCGTTGAAACAGGGTTTTCTTCGACCGTTCTTAGGAATAAATTTTACAATGTAACTCCTCCAAACTAGAGACACAAATGTGTGTAATTCGTTATGGTATGCATATTTTCTGTTCTCACGCGCGTTGTTTGTCAAGTCTATTTTTAATTCGATGTTTTCTTTGTGCTATTTTTGGCCGAAGAGTGAAGATCATCTCGTCGACGTTTCTATCCAGATTATACACGCATTTCACTTCGGATGTTTCCTTGGAGTTTTTCTAGTGTTCCCATCGAATGTTTATCTATTTATTTATTTCAAAGGCGAGGAGCGATTTTCGATAAGCTACCATGTGTTGTTTTCGTCCTCGTAGTTGTTTATAATGAGCGGCTTTGTCGAAACTTGTTCGATTAACCGCACCAGCCTTTAATTCCTTACGCTTGCCAAGCGACTACTGGCTAGCGACTACGCTATTCGTCTACTTGTACACTGTGCATTTTCGTCGAGAAATAGGCTGCTAATTCTTGAAATTTTGATCGCTTTTGATGACAGTGTCCGCGATGAACCGCAGCGATCTTGATTCGTTGAACAAACGGCCATACATTGTATGAACGTACATTTAGCATCGGAATTTTTATGCAGAAAAAAAGCACAACGCTGTAACCTCGAATGAAACTGAATGTCTTTTGACCTTGTTTTTTTAATGCAGTATGCGATATTTCCTCGAGAAGTACACCGCGTCCTCAAAACCTAAATGACTTTTGACAGTATTTGACTGCGCTGTCCTTTAGCGTGAATTCGTTGCGTTGTTTGAAAGGAAACTGTTGTAGTGTCTACTTGTCCATACAGAACAACTGTGTTCTTTCCTCAAGAACTTGAAAAGTCTCCAAACAAACGCCGAACAAACGCCTCCAAAACCCACAGAACCTCAGCGGGCAAAGATACGATACAAGCGGCAACGAAAGGGAAGCAACGCTCGTGTGCCCAGTACCGCCTTTTGATTGGTTAACACCAAAATCTAACACGTCTTTTCATTGGTTCCAATGGTTCCGTCGTTGCAATTGGCTCAAACCAAAGTCTCAGGGGAATCTACATTACATCAGGTTACACTTTTTGAAGCTCGATCGAGAATTTTTCTGCCTATTGCCATTTCTTGCGCGGCTCTATTCTGCTGCCGCCTCGCCATCCGAGCGTCTTCGCTCGGATGGCTCGTTGGCAATAAATTTAGAAAGTAAAAACTCTTTTAATGAATATTCCGTTCATCGCCGGAATCATGTTGTTCGTGCATACTCTTTAAAAAATAAAAACATACCTAATAAGTGTCCTGCGCGGCCTTAAAAACGATAAAATGTTAGCACCAAGCATTACGAAATGCAAGTGACAAAACTCTTGAGGGGGAATTATACCTGGATGTCGATGAAATAAGAAGTGATTTGATGAAGAAATTAAAAAGGGAAAATAAGGCATACACAAACACTCAGACAGTCCACTACTACACGGGTGCATGTCAGGTTGAGGACGAACTGTTTGGTGTTTGTCCATTAATTTTTAACCTCCAAATTTAATTTTTAATCACCTTAAAATCTTCATTTTTCTCACCATCCCTTTTACTCCCTCTCCCCTCCCACCTTCTCTTCTTCCTCACAAACACTGTAAAAATCACCCACAAATTCTGAGATATTTATGGGGTTATGTGCTACAAAACTATGATGGGTTTTTTGGACGGCATGAAATCTCGAGAAGATAATAAGGTTTAAAGGTAAAAAAGTGACAAAAATGTAGCATTCAGGTATATTGCCCCCTTAAAAGTACAGTCAGTGTGGTACACATGCATGCACAGCATTCAGTCACATATGTTCTAATCAACTTGGTCATACTCCTCACTAAAGTATGTTTTCCATGGTACAGTTATATAAAAAATTTCGAAAGCTGCGGGTTGGTTTTAAAGTATTACCTAGGGACGGCAACTGTCATTTGCACTGTAGTGCTTTTTCTGTTGCTGTACTTGTAACTCTTGTTCCAACAGTATTTCTTGCACTATAAAGGTTCTTTATTTTCAAAATACTTTTAAGTAAAACGCTTTGCAAAGGAATTAAGTTCAGAATCATAAATACGTTTAACGGGAATTCGAAGCTAGCGGCAACTGGTATTTTCTCCATTTGCAACAATTATTGTAAACTCGTTAACCCCCTGAGACTTTTTAAACTTTTATAATAGGGGATGGAAATATTACTAGAATATGTACAGTGTATTGTACATGCAGAGATAACCCCTAGTTTTTATCTATTTTAAATTCGCTAATCATAACAGCTTAGAATTTATTGTCAGAATTAAATAAGATCAATACACCACTGTTTTCTATTCAATAGTAAATACACTACAGCTCAAAGAAAGTTACTTAAGCCTTTCTCACAAAATGCGTCGCATCCTACAGTCTATCACAGTCTGTCTGTGTGATGATGCACGTGTGACGTATGCTATTTAATCTCACACATTTACTGTAATTTGCAATGGTTGATATCGCTTTGAGTCAGTCTATCAAAGAAAATACTTCATAAAATTTAGAATTTTGCATCATTTGATCCCAAATTATGATGAACTGTAAGCCAGATAAAATTTCCACTGCAGCTGTTTTGTGGCACTGTGATCTAATGGGGTCTAGAGGTGGTTGACTTCTTGCCAGCCCAACAATAGTAAAAAGAAGAAACAAGGAGAGCAATTCCTGCGGCCTTGTCACAGCGCGCGTGGGTCCTCACAGAGATAGATTGTTCTGCCTGTGAGTAAACAGTATATATTTGAGAGCAAGGGCGAGGTGAGAGAAGTATCACTAATCATATTCTGAACCAATTGTGATGCTCATTTCCTTGCCAACGATGTCCGTCTGGTGAAACCATTTGTTTGTGTCGAGAACAACTGCAATCAGAGAATTGGCATGTAATTAATAAAAACAGTTTTACATACTAGTTATGCAACACTTTCGAGTAGTATACCGTGGAATATCCCACGGGTCACTTGTATTTTCTTGGTATACACACGAGCCTTTAGGCGAGTGTGTATACCAAGAAAATACAAGTGACGAGTGGGATATTCCACGGTATACCACGAGAAAGGGTTGCATAACTATTTTATATCATTCCATAGGAAATACAGTGGCCAGCAAGGCCAGCATAATCAATACGAGATACGCGCAGACTTGAATGGTTTTGAAATGGCTTCCTAATGTCCACCCTCTTGACAGCGTTTTTAAATTAGAATTCATGACCAAATTACAAATAATAAAATATTAATGTAAAATAAAGTTATTATAGTCAAACGGTGGCAAAATTCGTACCAATTTTCAAGCGCTAAAAACAATCTTAACGCACGACGGGAAGGTTGAGTGTGATACCGTTGAATTGCACTGATCGATGGGAAGGTTCGGTGGAATACTGACGAATATACAACGGCTTTCCTGCATTCTGATTGGCTGTATTTTCTATGGCATGGTATAAAGAGTGATATGACACCTTGAATAGGTTTGTAATGATTCCATACATACAGAATTTTTCAAAAAAATGGTTTCAAACTGTGTTTAGAGAGAAGAATGCAGGTCAATTCTGGGCCAGCAAAGCATACCTGATAACTTTGCAGCAATTTTTCAAACATTTTATCACTAATTTTAAAAATTCAACCTGTCAATTGGCACTGGGCTCTTATTGTCTGAACACCAATATTAACTCATTCAAAAAACATACCAGTGATGATGACGATGACAATAACCAAAACAAATATTCATTCAAGTTTGGTTGAGTTCCCAGGACTTTTTATAAGGTCAAAAGGTCATGCCTCATGTGCACTGATTGGTGGATTCAATCCACTTCTAAGCTGTTTTTTTTTCTCTTTTTAAGTGAGTTTTTGTTGCCACACTTATGATTGATGAAGGTGAAAGCACAATTGAAGGGCTCCTTGCAAGAACGTCCTTCTGACTTTTTGGTCGTTTTTCGGTTTGCTCAAAAGTAATTGAAATTTGGCATGTGGACTTCATCTTAGGTAAGAAACATTACCCTGTATTTTTTTCGCTGTTTCTTGCGCTCAGTTTTCGAGAAAACACGGGCCAAAATTTGCATTCAACAAGTCACTTAGCATAGTTTTCCTGCTTGAATTACGCTGAAGAGTAAAACTGAACCTGGACATGAAATGATTGATTTGATTGTTTGATAGTGTGACGGAGACTACAAGTTTGGCGGTTAAAACATCAATTTATTATATGGCTGGCTCTTTCAGTGGTCAAGATGAATCAATTCTTCTGCTGTGATTGGCTACCCGCCAGGTCAAGATGGAGCTATCTTGACCGCTCGGGATAGCCCGTTCGTCCCGCGTTTTACTGTCTTTTAATAGCGTCCTTTGAGTCATATAATAAATCCTTTATTGACCAAGCTCGTTCTTTTTTTGCGTGTTTTTGGACCTCGACTTCGTCTCGGTCCATAAACACGCGAAAAAAGACCTTGGTCAATATCCCGCTATCTTGACCTCACGCTTGGCCAACAACCCATATTCAGTATCGATACGAAACTTGCGCAGTTGAGGTCTCGGTCGGTAGTTTGATTTAATCGCATTAAGTTTGCCTACCCGCCTCGTGGCTGAAAGACATCATTAAGTCCTGAGCCCCGCAAGTCACGAGCGCTTCTGAAAGAAACCAGTGTTGTTTCCCTGTGCTTGCCAAATCACGAAGAGCTATAAGTTGACTCTAGGAGCAAATTGATATAGAGCCAGGCGGAACTAATACTCTCAAAGCAACTCTCATCTAAAAGGCGGCGCGCCGTTCTTAGTCTTGGCCCATTTGTCAAAGGTTGCCGTGCTGGAAGTTAGGAAAGCGAGAGGAAAATATTGCTGATGCTTGGAGAGTAGGTTGTGCGCACTTGGAAGCCATATTGTACCCACAATTCTTTGCGGCGGCAAAAAAGTTCTCGCGGGCGACGCGGTACAGGATAATCCGCCCGGCCTGGGAAATATTACTTTTTAGTAAAAACTCTACCTTCCAAAATGACTTTGAAAATTGGCTAGCTGCTGCATTGGGGTTTCCATTGTTCATTAATTTTGAAGAGCGCATTTTTTGAAGCCAGTAATGAAATCCATATTAAAAGTCGGCTAATTATGCCGTGAATCAGTTCATCAAAATCAGTCCAACGACTCAAACATTACGGAGAATTAATCTAAGACAGGGAAATCAGCACGACGAGAAGTCCGTATGTTTCGGATGAGCTGAGTATCTTGTAAACAATCCAAGGCAAAGTTGCATTGGCTCGCGCGGCAAATATTCAAAAGCGCAAAATGAGGCGTAAAAACATGTAAAGGCAATTAATGTGCTGCAAATTTTAATATGAATGATATGAAATGAATCGTATATGAACTGCGGAAATATAATCAAATGAAGAATGATCCTCGCAGTTGTGAACGCAATTTATGCAATTGCGAAAAGAAGCCTGCCTTTTCGCAATTGCATAAGCACAGCGCCGAAGAGGGTTGTTTGACTTAATAACGGCTTATAGGTAAGCTGTTTTTAGTCTTTTTTCGCTTATAAACAGAGCTTTCAACAAAGTAAGTTCTGCGTGGTTTGGGCAGCAATGTTTTTGATGGTTTCATTATTATCGTCAAATGGAAAAATGGAATGAAGATAAAAGTCAAAGCAAATGACGGCAGTGAAAGAATCTGGACAAAATACTTAACTAACCCTAGTCCTAAATGCTACCTCTAACCCTAACCCTAAAGCCCTAACCCTAACCCTAACCCTAAACCCTAACCCCAACCCTAACCCTAACCCTAACCCTAACCCAACACTAACCCTAACCCTAACCCTAACTCTAACAATAACCCTGACGCTAACCCTAAATCTCGTGAGTGCTGTTTTCAAGTCGGGCAAAATCTTTGCGCGCTGACTTAAGGTTAACCAAGACTGCTGTGTGCTGTTTCTAAGTCAACCAAGAATGTTGTGCACTGTTTTCGAGCCAAGCAAGCTTTTTGAGCACTATAATTAAGTAAAACACGAGTAGTAAGCGCTGCATTTTAGCAAAGTCGACCCGGCATAATATGCACTATTTCTAAGTCAGAATGGGCATCTTGTGAGCTGTTTTTGAGTAAAAAAGACACATGGCCTATTATGTCTAATTGAGCAGAGACGTTCCGTCTTAAGAGCATTCAGCGTTAAGTTTTCAAATGAAGGGCTTGGTGGAAAACTCTGCTAAGTGAATAGTTGAATGCGTATTATGGCCCGTGTTTGCTCTAAAACTAAGCACAAAACAGCGAAAAAATATACAGGGCATTGTTTCTTAACTGAAAGGAAGTCCACATGTCAATTTCAGTTACTTTTGAGCAAACCGAAAAACGACGAAAAAACCAGGAGGACGTTCTTGCCTGGAGCCCTTCAATTGCTGACGTTGGATTTTGAAGTTCAGAGTTCCCATTATTGAAATCATGAAAGGCCTATAGGGGGATTCATGCTTACGTCATTATTTATATTTTTGCTCATTTGCATACGGCTTTGCTTACAGAAGGAAACATGTTAGATTTGATTTGACTCCAGGCAGCTAAAGAGCTAATGAATTTTAATACATTGTGAAATTTTTAGTTCTTTCTAAAGGTGTAGTATTCAAGGAAATATTATCTTCCAAAAACTGCAAAATTTCTGGGTGGCAAAAGCACTAATGAGATCATACATTCTTTGCAAAATTTTGAGTTTTTAAACGCGCGTTCCACAAAAAGTATTCAATACATGAGGCTCATATTCATTGGCAGAGTTATTCATACTATGACCTTTCAATATTCAGAACTGATTCATTTGTAGCTCCATCAGAAACTGAATTGTTCATGCTAATGAGGCAAATATTGTAAACAAGGATTCCCCTATTGTCAAGCATGACGTATGTACATACTTATCTCCCCTGGATTCACAGTCACTTCAAGTTTTGGATCACAAACATGAGCACATTCTGGAGGGGGCTCCAGCGTCCACTTCTTTGTTCCCTTTATTTGAGCTTGCCAAGACGGGTTCCCTACAGCATCAATCTGCAGAAAATAAAAAGACAAACAATCCACTTTGCCTTGATTAATGGCACGCAAGCAAAAGCTACGGGAATGGGGCAGGACACACTAGTGAGTAAGTCGTTGCGAACAGTCGCATGAATTGAAACCAGTTTGAATTAATGCCAGTGATTTCAGTGACAAAATTCTGCCGAAGCGATAATGGTTTGAAAAAAAATTCACTGTGTCAGATGAGGCAAATTGAAGGGCTGAGGGCAATTAAACCGACCCAAATGACTTTTAGGGCCTTTTTTTGTATACGCTTTTTCTTGAAAAACAATGGAAAATGGTAAAAAAAAAATTATGGGGCAATTTTGTTCTATTGAATCAAAGGCCACATGCAAACATTCAGCTGATTTGGACCAAAAAAAGAAAAAAGCCCTAAAAGTCATTTGGGCCGGTTATGCCCTCAGCCCTTCAGTTGTTCAAGTGACTTATTTTGCAAGCAGTACACACGGAGCAACTTGTCGCAGTGACCAGTTGCTGCAACTTAGTGCGGCTTGGTCTTAACTGTGCATCTAAACCTACATGTTGCTGACTATAGTTGTTAACCTGGAAGGATAAATAACATTTAGCGCACATTGATCTTCAAACAATGCCTTGATCGGTCACCCAGATCTACACTATACAGCAGAGAGTTTATGTTATTCTTAATAAATTATTAGTGATTTCAATTTACACTCATCAGTTGATTTCTTTTTTAAATGACTGGCATTTAAAATACAACTTACGTGCAAATGAGCACCATATCCAGGGCATCCCATAAACAGCCAATCTGTTTTACTTGATTCTGATGTCTCGGGAAGAAAGTAAGGCATTTTGTAATGTTTACGAAGTTCATTTGCCGCAGATGAATCACAGTTGCTCCTGTTAGTTAAAATAGAGAGTGAAGCTACAATTAAAAATAAAATTGAATAAATTTGTACCCAAATATGAAGAACTTCAACTTACAGCACTTACATTTATTAGCTATAAAAAGTCAAGACAAGGGTACTATCTTAATCAATAAATTTTTGCTAACACTTTGATGGTTCAACAGTATCAGACTGCTTTCTCAGTTATCAATGATATAGTATTTGGCCGTTGCACCAAACTACTAATTACTTATTAAAATTCTTGTCAGCTGATAACCTGTTCTGACTAATATAACAGCCAACGCACAATTTAAATTTACTGGTATTCTAATGGTGCAGTTATTGTATTCCTAAAAGACTATTTTTAGAGAAATCAATGTTATTTGTTGGTCATGTTAACTTCTACCTTCCCTCATTCACCAACCCCACAATCCTAAGTGAACTGTATCATTTAATAAGCAAGACAAGGTGCCTTTGAAACCCACCATGAGAGGGTGGGTATGAAGGGAGGGAAACATGTCAATCTTTCCAAGAAAGATGGTGAAGCAGTTACAGCAAAACTATGCTTTAAATTAAGAGATCCTCTGACAGGATAATTTCACCTCAAGTGTACAGCATCATTATTTATACAATTATGAGACTGAATTTACAGTCAATACGCATGACCAGTAGTTTTGAAATTCAGTTGAACAGTATTAAAATTTACATTACTGTCAGGTTTGGACAATTCAGCAGCAAGATTTCAGAATTCCCATGGAAATTTCTCTAGTTTATTGACAAAATAAAGTTATCAATTTTTACATTAATTACAGCAGGAAGCTTTTTTTCAGTTGATACATGTTTTTTGGAAAATAATTTTCAGAGAAATCTTCAAGGTTCCATTCAAATGTCAGACTTTACAAAGAGGAATTTGAATGTTTATTTCATTCTTGGAAATACTGGTCATGCATAACTTTAAGATTGACTGTAAATTCACGTAGGATTTCTCCACTAATATTAAACTTGGGAACTGTTCAGATACAAAATTTTGTTTCACTAACTCCAAGTGAAAACAGAAATACTTGCCAACATGTATTATGTTATTTTTTTTCCTTTACATCAGTCATACAACAGTATATTGCTATAACCAATACAAGGTTACAACTTTCAAGAGTGGCAACTGAAGGTTCCTGTAACTATGGAAACTATTGTAAAAAATAACTTTAATTTCACATGGACATTGAAAACCAGACCAGGGCATCACAAATTTGCATGCTCATTCAAAATAACTTGGTTGGTATGAACTACTAAACCTCTTAAGCCTTTCCTCCCTAAGAATGACTTAAAGATTTTTCTCTGTCTAATGCCAGATGATTTTACTCATCAAATTGAGACCCCTCAAGAGCCCTGTCGGGGGGTGGGGGGGGGGGGGGGCTCCCGTGCCGCTTGTCTGAATTTAAAAATCTCCCGTGTCGGTGTTTAAATTGCTAATTCTCGACCTTGATTTCACTGTCTTTGCCTAGGATGATGTCTCTCCTCGGGATTTCATTTTAATTTTTTGGCTATGTCGCTTGTCGGAATTTACCCTCCTCTGTTCAAGGGTTAAAAAAAACTATCTCCCTTAACCCTTTCCTCCCTAAGAGTGACTTATAGATTTTACTCTGTCTAACGTCAGACACTTTTACTCGTCGAAGGGAGACCCCTTACGGGTTAAAGTGTTAAGGGAAATAATTGCTATATTCCCCCTGATTATTCAGACAACCTAGTATATCATTTAAATGCAAAAAAAGAAAAAAAAAACAATTAAAAACACCCTGTATGCAGTGCCAATCAGGGTACCAGCTGTTACCTATTTGCACCCACTTCAAGGTATTCAGCCACAAGAACCTATATGTAACAGCCTAGTGTTCCAGCAAATTAAATTCGTGGTAAATTTAAATAAACTCAAATCTTATTTGGGTGTGTGCGAACACAAAGTTACCCGGAATGGCTTAGCATTTCAAAGGTAGTGTGAACACATAACCATGACAGTTGTGTTGAGTTCAAAATATAAATATGGATGTGTATCTTTTTTCCATCTGTGGTCACAATGGCAACCTGTTCCTAAAGCTATAATGTAAACAATGGCAGATGTTCTTACACCTCAATGAGTCAACAAAGGCCAGCGATGACCATGGAAAACTTTTTTAAAGTATCTATGATTACAGTGTTGTTTATTTTTTAACCTTGTAAATACTGGCGTGTTGATCTTTCAAAGCAGCCGAGAGCCAAGCCTGTACCCGCTTGAAATGCTATATAAAAAAATTAAGCTTACGTCTCAAAATACTAAAGAGCGGCTGAGAATTATACTTTTTGTCGTGACAAACAACTGTAATATTCAGCATTTACGTTACTGTAGCATTGCAAATGGGTCGAGATACACGAATGTTTAATAATTTTCTCCACAAAAACTATTTCAAATAATAAATCGCCCATCAAAAAACATTAGGTTTGTATTTATAAAACCATTATAATAACCGACCGACAAGTGTAATTTTCAAGTTAGCAAACACGCATTAATTACATGAATTCTCTCTTGACTCTACTGTATTTGAACTCAAAATTATTGAAATCACCCACGAACAACGTCCATAATTTTAAATAAAAAACATCAGTTATAAAATAATCTTTCTTACCAGCCAATGTACCAAGTTTTCCCCTCCATATTCGCGTCCTTTTCAGACATGTTGAAAACTTCCTTCAGCGAAGTGAAGCCAGACTTGTATGGAAAGAACTGACATTTTTGGTCCTCCGATAACATTACTGGGCTATCAGGACCATAAATCGACTTGAAGTAGCTGAAACTAAAATACTGTGAAGCTGTCCAATCTTTGGTGGCGTCCGTAATTACAACTGGTCGAGCAGTGTAAGCATACTTTCCCACAAACTCTTCCTTGCTCAGAACGGAAACTCGGTCGACTTTATGAACTTCTTTACAAACGCTGCAATTTACAGGTGGACGAAACATGTCCAAAATAATCTCAGGGTAAGGAATAAGACAGATATCTTTGTCTATGTCAAAGTCAGTGATACTCTGAGCAAACTTGTAAAGTGAGTGATGCGTGATCAAGTCTTTTTGATAAAGAACAAGACCGACCCCGCAAAAATCCCCAGTAGGCCAAACACAATACTCGTCAAAATAAAGCAGGTCACCCGTTTCTTCTGGAGATTTTTGACGGCTGTGATTTGTTTAAGTTGTGAATCTTGGATTCCTAATTCCCTGGCTTTCTTACGCAGTGTTTTAAAGGCCTCATTGACTCTTTGAAGGTCAAGTTGCTCCTTTTCTTCTGCCATGTTCCAGCCCGGAGTGCGTGGCTACATGCACTGCACAGTGTTTTTACTTTCAGACCGAATATTGCCCTTGTAGGGGAAGGGAGAGGAGGGAATATATCACGCAACCGCTGACTATTCGTGGCACCTCAGAAAGCGAAATTTCAACTTCTTGGGACATTCTAGCCTGCGTGCAGACGTCTCCTATTCCCTTTGTTGAACGCCGATTTATTTGAGGGGAGGAGGCGGATGTACACAGGGTAGGGACTTTCTTCGGTGTTCCTTACCTCGATATCCCGACCAAACCATTTCAGATGCATTTTTCGAGCAACTTGTCTCGCAATTTTGTTGCGCCGTTGTGAGACAAGTTGCACGAAACGTTGCCAAATGTAACATCGCTGCGGAAACAATGCGGAAAGCATTTTAAAAGTTCGTTGCAGCGTTGCGAGTGGTTTGGGATGTCACGCAACGCTTTGCGAAAGTAGAACTGACTTCTACTTGTCGCAACGATTGTGGAAGCAACAGAAAACAACAACAACAACAACAACAACAACAACTACGACAAAACAAACAAACAAAAACTGCAAATGCAGATAAACAAATTAATACATATCAGGTGAAGGATGAGTTTCTCATATTTCCATCCGCCCCTATCCATTTGTCGCAACAAAATTGCGAGACAAGTAAAATTACAAGAAAAATTGCCCAGTATAGTGCCCAGTGTAACATACAGAACCTTAATTTATTAAGCATAGATTTGCTGCTCCGCCAAAAAAAAAAGATTTTACAAAGGAAATAGGAGACGTCTGCACGTAGACTAGTCTAAAATGGCACCGAACATCACGCAACGTGTTCTATGATAAGGCTGGGATTTTAACAACAACAACAACTCCACTCTCTACCCGTACACCTTGACCTTTACTTCTCATTTTTGCGGTTGCTAAGTAACAAGCTTGCTTTGGGCTTAGCAATCATGACTACTTGACCTCCGTTGTATAATCACATTATCATTTGAATCAGTTAGGCAACAGAATTCGCAGAAACGACATGATATTAATACGAAGGGAGTGTAAAATAGAACAGCGTAAAACAAAACAGAGTTAAGAAAATAGGTCCACATTCACATACAGGATGCAAATGCAGATAAACAAATTAGTACATATCAGGTGAAAGATGACAGTTCTCATATTTCCATCCGCCCCTATCCATTTTGCCATCGTCAACACAGCAAAGTCTATAAATAGCTTTAAAAATGTCTTTCAAGTAACTTACGGGGTTGAATGAAATGAGCCTGACATTTTCTTCGAACAAAAAAATCGGACGGGTTCTAAAGAAAGCGTCGAGGAGCTGGAATGTTTACAGGCGGAATATGACGAACTCTAAGACTATATCACTCAGGGTGCTATTGTTCGTTACTGGTATGAAAAAGGTGTGAAAAAAAGAACAAATATTTCCAGAATTTAGAAAAATCAAATAAGAAAAAAAGTTGTGTACGGAAAATTGTCACAAGCGAAGGAACAATTACAACTAACCCTAAAAAATTATGAGTGAATTAGAGTCTTCTTACTCCAATCTTTACAACGAAGAGAATAGTGGTCATTCATCATCATTTCTTGATGATCTAAAAAAGGTTCCAACCGTATGTGAAGGGAAGATAGAGTATAATGAATGTTTTAAAGTTTTACAATCTTTTCAAAAAAATAAAAATCCTGGAAACGATGGACTAACAATAGAGTTTTATTTGGCCTTTTGGCCTCTGATTGGAAGACTTTTAGTAGAGTGCATAAGCTTTTCTTACGAGTTTGGAGAACTTTCAAATTCACAGGTTAATCAAGAATTGGAGGCCTATGTCGTCGTTAATAAATGTTGATGCCAAAATTAATTCCAAAGTTCTAGCAAACCGTCTAGAAAAAGTTTTGCCAAAATTAATACACCCCAATCAGAATGCGTTCGTTAAAGGCAGGTCTATTTTTGATGAAGTTAGAACAATCGATGATATTTTAGATTACACTAAACGAAATTGCTGGTCTGGAATTTTGGTAGCAATTTTAAGAAAGCATTTTGATACACTGAATTTCCAATTTTTGCTTAGGACCCTGCATAAGTTTAACTTTGGCCCATATTTTTCAGTGGATACGTGTTCTGTATAAAAAACACATCCAGCTGTGTAATGAGTAATGGTTTTATGACCGGCCTATTTCCATTAGGTAGAGGAGTTAGACAGGGCGACCCACTTTCCCCTTACCTCTTTATTTTAGCACTTGAGATCTTAGCTATAAGAATAAGAGAGGATAGGAAAATACGGGGTCTTCAAATTGGTGAGGAAACAATCAAGCTTCTCTATTTGCAGATGAACATGACATGTTTTTTAAAAGATCATAATTCTTATACCTCTTTGCTTTGTATTCTCGAGTCTCTTAGAGAGTGTGATGGTTTAAAGGTTAATGACGAAAAAACAGAAATCTTAGCCTTAAGGAATAATATGTTACATGAAGCAGACTTTCCAAAACATAATCTTTGTGAAGTTATCAAAATTTTAGGAATATATTTTGGTTATGACAAAAAACAAAGAGACAATCTTAATTTAGGCAAACATAAAAAAGCATAAAGAAATCCATCAATCTATGGAATTGGAGAGGCCTCTCCCTTTTAGGGAGAATACAAATAGTCAAAACATTCGCTATTCCAAAGCTTATGTTCAGAGCATCTGTGATACCCATTTTCAAAGAATTAATTAAAGAGGCGAATTCAATTTTTTATAGCTTTGTGTGGAATGGGAAAGATAAAGTAAAGCGCCATGCATTAATATCTGACATCGGAATGGGTGGACTCAAGATGCTGGACGTCGAATCTATGATCAGTGCAAAACGAGTAACATGTCTAAAGAAATTTTTGGATGACTACTCAAGTCCTTGGAAAATAATTCTTGACAAGCTTCTTTCACCAATCGGAGGACGTTTCGTCTTACATTGTAATTTTGACACTTCTAAATTGAGAATTAACTTACCAGTGTATTACACGAGGTGCTTGACGCGTGGTCTTCAAGGGCAAACGCCAAGTTGTTATCGGGAAATCATTGATGAGATTATTTTGGAATAACAAGTTTCTTTGTTCTGACAACAAATCCATGTACAGAAGTGACATACTAAATTTAGGCATTGTTAAGATAGGGAATTTAATATCAGCAAATAACTATTTCTCGTATGGTTTTATCTCTTCTATTGGCAATCCCGAACAAAGATTTTTTATCATGAGTAAGATTAATTCAATTCCTGCAGAATGGCGTTCCCTTCTCAAAGTATCTTTCGAGGTAAAAGTGATTGACCCCCTTCCAGACATCCCAACTATTAGGATGGATGGACAGTGGCAATTTGGTTCCAAATTCTCGATACCATCCCTAAAACAGATTTACCACTCTTTTCTGCGGCAAAAAACAGATCCCACCCGCTGCTAAACAGAAAACTGACAAACAAGTATTCAATATACAGCAATTAATTGGAGAAGGTTTATTCTTTAGCCTTTCAAACCACTTTAGAATCCAAGACTAGCGAATTTCAATACAAAATTCTAAACTGTATCGTCTTTTACGAACGAGAAACTTAATCGTATTGGTCTCATTGAATCCCTAAGCTGTACTTTCTGTCAAGAAGTAGCGGAATCCGTCGAGCATTTACTTTTCTCCTGCAGAATATCCTCTGATTTTTGGAAACACGTCTTGTCCTGGCTCAGAGATAATGACTTGTATGTTGAAACAATTAATGAGTCGGACTTAATCTTTGGAAAATTTGATATTGCAAATGATTTTCTTTTAATTAATCATGTATTGTTGTTATTGGGAAAATTATTACATCTACTGTAGGAGATGTCAGAAAGGCCTACCTACGCTTAGAGGTTTTTGCCAGGACAAGGCGTGTATCGAGCTCCATATTGCCAGGGAGAAAAATAAACTTGTTAATCATTTCCAAAAGTGGGAAAAGTTACTCAATGTACTTACGCAATAGATAACTTGATAAGTCTATGTAAAGAGATTTCTCTTAATTTTTACTTACTGAGCAGCATCGCATTTTTTTGCGTTTTTCATTTATTGTCTGTATGTGTATGAGTGTTGTAATTACTGTTGTAATTATTCATAGTATTTACTATTATTCATGAACATGAACACAACAATTATTCATGAACATGAACCCAACAATTTCGAAATACGAAAATTTTAGTTTTGCTGAAAGGGTACATAAAAATTTGAGACTGCGTTTTTTTAAACAGCATTTATCCTTGTAATATAGTTTTGTTGTAAATATGTTCTTCATGATATTCTTGAATAAATTAGTATTAGTTAAAAAATTTACTATTATTCTAATTTTTTAATTATTATTATTATTATTATTATTATTATTATTATTATTATTATTATTATTGTAATGATTTCATTTGCTTCATTTGTGATTTAATAAAAATTATTATATCGGACGGGTTTGGGGACTCAACGTTACTCTCACCTGCGAACGAACTCAGACTTATCGGTAGCCTGCGTAGCAAGCGTTTCAGTGTGGTTTTTAAGCAAAAGCCGATTTCTGAGTTTGGATGCGCCCTCAGAAATCGGCTTTTTTAGCGCTCAGAAAGCACACGGAAACTAGCTTATCGGCGGATGTACTGAAAATCAATGCTGTACTATAAAACAATCTACCCAACCCTCTGTAAAGGTTTCTTCTGTTCAATCATAAACAAATGTAAACATTCCACTTTGTTGTTTTTATTTTGTTTGATTCAATACCCACTGTACAACATTGCTTTCTTTTCTTGAAAACGAAATAAATACTGTCCAGTGTTTGTTTGGTGTTTCCCGGGTTTCTCCAAGTAACAAATATGCACTTTCCTCTGAACAAGTATACGCTCCTTCAGATATTTTAAGTGGCTCATTTGCGGAAGGCTTCTTTTCAGGACGGATCATTATTGAAGGGACTTTTGCCATTTAAAAATTCCATTAAGTTTGACAGTAACAAAAAAAGTTTTAAACGGCAACGAAATGTGGCATGATAAATTCTCGAGAACTTACAAACTCTCGGAAAGATGTTAGTCTCCATGAGATGGGACAGTTATATTTGGTAAGGTGTTATCATTCGAAATTCCAGATTTAAGAACACACGAGCTCATTTGATTTTGATACTCCTGGTCAAATTTGACCTTATTCCTGTCATCTCGCCGCCATACCGGTTTTGCTCGTTCACAACTGGTAGAACCTGTTGGAGTAACCAGAGAAACGAGTTAGTCGATGAAAAATGAGAATCCCACTTAGTCTCTACGGCAACATGTTCCCGTGATTTGACAAAGCAAGTTAGGAGCAAGTTTCGTGCTTCCTTTGTTGTTATTGTATTTCTTCTTTATCAACAAATATTTCTTATCAGTTGCATTACAATAAATGAGAACGCAGCAGGAAAAATTCGAAATCGCCCTCCTTCCTCTTAATTGATAAGGTGAATCTTTCTTCGAACCCTTCACTCCACCTGTCCCTTTCAGCTCAACACACCTGTTACCCAGCTTTACTGTTATGCAAACGAAACAAGTCAACTATACGACGAGGGTGTTAAAGAGCTTTTGCATATATACCGTCACACCTAAAATCACAGAAAAAATTGTTGTTACCTTTCAGTTATATTGAATAGGCGCTGTATCTTACCTGACTCTTTCGTTTAATCTGAGCCTTGTAAAACTTTCTTCTGTGTTTAACGCGAGGATTGCGAAGCTCTTTCTTCTTCTTAGCCGTGAGACCCTTGTTTTGAGATATCTGCGATAAATATACATGTATGCAATGTGAAGATCGAAGATAAAAGCTCTTCTTTCTGAGTCCGACCTTTTTCCAGGCCAGAATAATTGCTGACTCAATTTAACGCTCTATCCCTGCAGATTTAGCGACTTTTTTCGACTAGAATCTTAATACAAGTTAAGAGAACCTGAAAAATGTATATAAGGAACACAAAACTTTCAGTGAAATGTGTACACTCACAAACAAAAATCTAGAACAAATCAAAAGAAATGTCTTTGACGGTCACAAAAGCAAAACAAATGGAATCTGGATTAATAGACGCAAGAAGTGGGGTGGGGGAGCCCAGAAACTGAGCTTCAAAGGTAAAACAAGAAAACAAGAAAAGAAAAAAACAAAACGTACAAACTAACAAAAGGGAAATTAAGAAAGAAGGCAGAGTCAGGAAAGGAAAGAGAAGAGAAAAGAGGACCGGAGAGGAAGAGCTACTTCCCAAAGATAATTAGGGTTTGGAATGCACGACCATCGGACATTCTGCGAAACAGAAAGCTATTTTACGTCTGCAGTAAGACTTCATCATTTTGTTTTTTAATTAACTTATACATTGTCTAGTTGCATTATGCACCGCATATTTAGTAGTTCCCATAGGCACCCGTACAGCACTCGAGACGAGATGGTAAAACTACTGTCTCGTAATTATAAGATGTAGATGTCGAGAAGAGAAGAGAAGAAGAGACGAGACTAGACGAGACGAGAAGCGAAGAGAGAAGAGAGGAGAAGAGAAAAAAAGTGAGAAAACGGATTTCTGCAATTACCTCGTATGTAATCCTTCTCTTCCCGTCTTCGATGCCTTCCTCGTGCCCATGCTCCTGCTCTGCAGCGAATCTGTGACTAAGACCCGATCGACATTCCATTAGGATGGGGGTGGTTTACGAGCGGATAATGTTCAGTTATTTTCGACTGACTCAATTGATAGGGTTAGAAATAAACAATATGATTGTTGCTGGATGCAAGGAGAAAACTGTCTGGAATGAGATGGCCGAGTTGTCTGTGAGAACAAAAAAAAAAAACTAAAAAAAAGAAAAACAAATAAACAAAAAACAAAAAAACCATATATTTACAAGCAACAAAGTATTTACAATTTGTCGTTAGCTTCCACCCGCAAGTAAAGAAGGCTTATTAGGACAGGTGAAAAGAGACTCAAATATAAAGTAAAGAAAAAAAAACGTTCACATATTCACATTACCAACTGACGTAAAATACAATTACAGTGTGACTTACATATTGTATATCAATTAAATAGTGTTCAGAGAACTAGATTAATTTAATTCATTGATAATCTCGGTGATTTCAAGATTGCCGTCAGATTTCGAAAAAACTTCAAAGTGGTTATCCTTCCTTTCAGAAGGTAGATTTAGTTGACGCCTTCTAAAACCCCCTTTCATCTCAACACCCAATTCATGCCAAACTATTTTTCGTATTCCACAATAAACGAGCGTTTTGAAACACAGAGATGTTTACGTAAGGCAAATATTCTGCAACGGTTCTCATTACTGCCAGGGTAAACAGCTTAGCAGTCAGAAAGCAAGTATTTCAACCGCAAACCCCTCAAACAAAACATGTGAACCACTCAAGACACAGCGAACTCTTTTCGTGTGAGTACATAACGTTATTTTAACACGAGTAAATATTTAAGAGAACTCTAAAATGGCCGTAGAAACGTAAAAGGGTGTCGGGAATTCTTAAGTATTTAATAACGATGACTTTACTTTTCGATTTTTAGCTTAAAACAACAATAACAACAACTCAAATAAACTCAATTCAACTATGATTTTGATTATTAACAAGACGCTCTATGAGCGTTAACTCGGGATACTTTTGTGCTGCAGAAGCCGGACTCACGCTTCTGATTCTCGAAAACTATCCGCTAGTGGTTTGCTTTTGGGTTCACATAAGGCCTTTTTGTTCACGTATGAGCAAAGCTCGTTAAACTGTTTTGAGAGTTGCCATCCATATTCGTTGTCAGCTGTTGTTGTTTACTTCTAAATTAAGTGGCAACATCTGGAGTTTACTTTGGCTCTCTCAAAACATTTTTTCTCTCTGCGAAGCTTGAAACATTCGCATAGACACTTCTCTTAACATATTCAGGGGCACCCAACGAGCCAAATCAAACAAAAGCTGTAGAAAGGCTTTTTTAAGTACCTTATGGTGTTTGAAGTCTGTTTAAAGTGGTGTTTTCGTTAGCTAGAAGAAGTTCATCTGTTCGGATTCCCTAGCTGAAGTTTTAATTGCCCGAAAATGTTAGGGAACAAAATCTTCATTTGAGAAAATGCAAGCTGAAATGAACTTTTCACGGCCTTTCTAGGGAACAATTTTCTTTCCGAAAATGCTAGCTGACGTTTTTGACTAACAAAAACAGCAATTACGACCTTTCCGAAAACCTGAGGGGCTATAATTTTCCCATTGCGAATCTTCTAGGCCACGTTTTAGTTACGAAAATCCGAGTGCACTCTTGAATCGACGCCGAAAGCTCAAGGCGAACTACCCTCTACCGAACAGATATCTACCGAAACTTGTCGTTGGGTGCCCCTGTATATTGGATATTCAAAACTCGAAAACACAAGGCGAATCGTTTCCGTGTGACATGTTTCTCAGAAGCAATCCAGATGTCACGCATTGTTAAAAGAACTCGAAATTCAAACTGCTCTATTTTCAAAACAAAGCGTGTTACTTGGCTTAAAATGTCATTTACGTAATGAAGGTAAAAAATCTAAATGTTTAATTTAAGTTTTTTTTTTCTGATGTCACGGGAAAACCAAAAATTCGCAAACTTGTCTCTAAATATAGAACTGTCACAGCGATTGAGTTGTGGTATAATCCGGATCAAATTACATCAAATCAACTTTGCGATTTTCTAAATATAGAACTGTCACAACGTTCTAATTCGAGTCGATACTCACAGCACGTGCGAGGCTTCCAACCATGTCTTAAATTCGGCAAACCTTTTCACGCGGACAGTCTGTACTGTATTAAAATCTAGCTTCACAACTTTACAAAGATATGTGCAGGAAAATTTGTTCCGGCGGTCGAAGTGGATAATTTAACCTTGAGTGTTCACTTGCGGTCACGTATTAAATGGAAGGTATCACATTACGAAAACAACTTTGTGCAAATCTGTAATTTTTCTGTCACAGCATTCGATTTCGTCTTGTGATATCGATTAGCCGATAAGCACTACACGTGCGAGGCTTCCAACTTTTTCTTAACACTCGGGCAAACTTTTCACGGGAACAGACTGTGCTGTATTAAAATATCTAGCTTCACAA
>JAEMWC010001397.1:150000-171001 GCA_016490735.1 Pachyseris speciosa | reverse complement strand
GCAAGAGACCTCTTGAGCTTGTTTGTGATGCTACCCCAGAGTACCGCTTCTTTGAAATTTCGTCTTGTTCGTAATAATAATTTTAATACTTATAGGAATGTCACGTGAGCTACACTGAAAAACAAAGCATGCAAGCAAAGAGGTCTAGTTAGTCAACTTTATTAATTTTATAGAGGGTGGACATTGTGAGATAAAAAAATTTATCCTGGACTTGCATCAGATAAACAGGCTGTATACCTAGGGTTGTACATGCTAATAAATTGTTGATGTTGCTTATTATGACTTACTGTGGCTCATTGTTTCCTGTAAATTTACTTGATTTTATCTCCCTGGTAACTCAGAAGCAATCCAGGAATGAAAAAAGCTTTGTAAATTTTTGGTCAAAATATCCCATGTTACTGACCCTTTGAAAACAGCATTGTTTACGGCAAAAGTTGATTGGAAGCTTTCAAAGAATGACCCTTTAACCCCTAAGGGGTCTCCCTTTGACCAGTAAAACCGTCCGGCGTTAGACAGAGTAAAATCTATAAGTCACCCTAGGGAGGAAAGTGTTAAGTCCTTATCGATGAGTGGACTGAATTCCATACTTTGAGAGATTCAGATTTTGTAGTGACCCCACTTATTAACCCCTGCTTATTAAGCTACGGTTGCCTCTCAAAGTGCATGATGGTTGCCAATACAAACGAATGAACTATAATAATAGCAATAATTTCATGTTTTATTATCACAGTCAACATTATTGTTGTCTCCAATGTTCCTCAACTTGTTGGAGACAACCGCTTGATGTTACAAACGTCAAGCAATTTACAATTCTCTTTCGAGGTCCTAGAATTTGGAATTCTCTCCCTACTTCAATTGCCTGTTCAGCCAGTTTTCTTACCTTTAAGTAAGAAAAAAAAATGTTAGAATTTTTATTGAAACAATCCCGAATCGGTCATGCCGCACCCACACAGCACCAAATTATACTTTTATACTATCCTTCGAGGTGGCCTCTCCTAGAAGCCGGTCTCCTCGCCACTACTTTATACAGGTGTATTACTTGACAAATATGAAAATGGCAAATAAATCAATAATTTATTATTATTGTTATTATTATTATTATTATTATTATTATTATTATTATTATTATTACTGTGATCATCATCATCACGACCAGCACAATTCACGCAAGGCTCAAACCCAAATTGAACAGATACAAGGAATTTAATAGCTCTAGGCTTCCTTAGCTTAAGCTGGGGGTATACGTGAACTTGAGTGAAATTTTAAGGAGGTTAAAGAGGGGACTGAAAAGGTTGGTGGGGCACTCTTCTTGAGGAAAATTATCTCTTCCCGAATATACCCCAAAATTCACAAAATACATCCCACAACATAGCTTCCTGAAATGGGCGTAGGCATTTTTGGTGATATTAACGTTAAACAAAATGAGCATTAACTCATTTTTCAACTGACAAACAATCACAGACATTTTGTTGGAGAACATCCTACATCCTACATACTTGTTTTCACTTGAAATTTACAAGCATTGCTTTTTCCAGGACAGAGGGAGGGACATGCCAATTCACTTAGCAACCTTTGAATATATATACTTTCATACTTTTACTTACTAACTTTCCTCTATTCATTTTATCGTCAAATACGCGTCAAACGCTTCTCCGACATTCATACAAACACCTCCACAGTATGCCGTCCAAATTCCACGCTCCTGGGCTTGCCAAAATCGTCCCAAAGTATGCCTTCTCTCAACCGGAAGTCCAATTTTCGCACTTCCGGTCTACGCTCTTTAACTTTACACGCGCACGCAGCCAGCGCCCTTCAAGCTTTTCACCTCGTTCCTCCTCAGAGGGGTTGCCGTACAGGAAGATGGATAGTTCCCAAAGCGGAATAAGGCTGGTTGAAGTTCTTCTCCGCCATCGTTTTAAAGAAAGAAGCACTGGAGTCTGCCAATTTGTTTCTGTCAGAAAGGTATAGTAACCTTTTCATGTTTTTTTTTTTCAAAGCGAAAACCGAGAGCGAGGGCTCCTAACTGTCTGTGTTTGTCTTCCTTTTACTCCGTTTTTCCGGACCTAAGGCAGAGAGCAAACCACCCTTTTCCAGTTTGTACTTTTAGCACTCTTCACTTACTACCAAAAAATTTCTAATTCTAATTCCTTTTAATCAAACTTGATTCCTAAGACGATCAAACCCCATACCCATTGTTATGCAACTGCTACAGGGAAGATGTTTGTTTACAAACATTGTTTTTGTTATTTAAATCTTCAAAACGTTAAACAAAAGAATTCTTTGTTTTACCAGCCAATAGCTCTCTGGTTGGCGTATCGTTCAGTTAAATATTCTATGAATAGCTCAGGTTGAAAGCACAATACTGGTACATACTGCAACAACTGAATCCATTCACCACACCAAGCAAATTACTGCAAATACTTTTTAATGTGCACTGAATAATATTATCACTGTAACACTTCACTGAGTATATGACTGTCCCGCCTAGGAAAAAATGCTGCTTTCAACAAATGATAATAATGTTCTCAACTTGTACTTTGGAAACCACTGAATAATATTATCACTGTAACACTTCACTGAGTATATGACTGTCCCGCCTAGGAAAAAATGCTGCTTTCAACAAATGATAATAATGTTCTCAACTTGTACTTTGGAAACCACTGAATAATATTATCACTGTAACACTTCACTGAGTATATGACTGTCCCGCCTAGGAAAAAATGCTGCTTTCAACAAATGATAATAATGTTCTCAACTTGTACTTTAGAAACCAACTGATTTGCTTGCCTGCAAAATACCATAAACCCACTGTGTACAAGTGGCCAGTCACTGCCAAACTACTAAAAGACTAGTCAAGAATATTTTGTCAAGGCAATTTAGCAAGCCAATTTTTTTTTTTTTTTTTTTACCAAATGTATTTTAATCACATTTTCACTGTCAAAAACCTGTCAAAATGCTTCTGAGTTCTCAAATAGTATGGCTGATATCAATCTCACTTGCTTGGCTCGCCATTTGTTGCATTATAAAGTTCACCTCTGTCCTCAACTACTTTGCATGGATTGTTCAGTTAAATCTTCCAAGCTGCAACAGTCATATTTTGCAGTTCTAACCTACTGTGCTTTCCTGTTTTGAAAAGGAATTATTCGACTTGCAATTAATGTCCTTAACAATTTTTGCTTTACTAGGGAAGATTTATCTGCACAGCCCAAAATCACCATTCCAATCTGGAAATTCAAGACACCACACTGTTTGGGTACACACTTTCAAAATTCACCACCACCACTCCCAGTCACTTCACCTGATTGTTTTTCCTAGTTAAAAACAAATCTCTACACTTGTGTTCACTCTGGCTTCCATCAGGCTTGGTGAATATTAGAGACTATTTTGCAGCTCAGCTATGCCAAGTGTGACCTGTATCCACAACACTAAAATCAACCTTCTTGCCTAATAAAGACAGGAAAGTATTCACAAGAAATTCAGAATCTAGACAGCACATTTCAAAAAATCAGGCACGCGTCAAATTTCAAAGAAACAGGGCACACGTGACATAGCTAACAGATGTGAAAACAGGAAAAGCAGCTTGTAATAAAGTTCATGATGTCATTTCAGGCCTCAGCATTTTCATCCCTTGTCTGTCCAAAACAGCCATCAAACACTATATCCAACAAGGCCTCCTCGAGTTCAGGGTCTTCAGCTGCTAAATAATGATGCCAGTTGCTGGTGGGAACACTGGATAAGCAGGTGTGACGCAGATACAGCAGTGTTGCCAATTGGTTGTGGGGGCCTATCTGGTATCCGACTGCCGTCCCAAACTTTGACATGTTGTTCCAGAAATTGCCCCAGCCCTTGGTGAGTTGCAGGTTACACAAATTGGGACAATGTTGGCTCAGATATCCCACATTGGCAATGTTCCGCAGACGAGAGGTGCCACAGCTGAGCAGCAAACACAGGGAAGTGTGTAGGTCTTTACGCTCCTGCTCCGAGAGGTCAGGCGCCAAATACTGAACAGCAATGTGAGGTGACAAGTCAAGCAACAGAGAGAGCCGTTGATTTTTTCCTACTCCCACATCGGTAAGCTGCATAACATCCAGTTTGTTCAGGAAAGCACAGACATCACACCTGGTATTCTGACAGGATGAATGTTCCGCATGAACCTCTCCTCCCTCCTCCGTCAACAAGTTATACGGGCAGTTTTCATCTTGTTGACTGCCTTGGGAGCTTCCTCTTGTGGTGGGATGTCCTTCACAGACACAGTTCTTTTTGCAAACATCCCATAGCCGTTGCATCTGTTCTTTAACGCATGTCTCACGAGCAGCCTCTTGTGCAGCCTGGTAGACAGAACGCTTGATCAGCTGGTTATTACTTGTGTCACGGTTGCGTAGCTGGGAAAAAAAAATGAAATAAACACCAAACCTTCAGTCTCTAAAATAACCTGGGGTCACTTGTAAGTTCATGATTGTCCAAATTTAGGGTTAGGCTTAATTAAGTTTTTTTTTCCTATCTTGCCTCAGTCTCTAAGTCTTATTTGATATTTAGTCATTCTCTTGGTACTGCCACAGGAGAAGAAGGTAGTATTAACTATTTTCAATTCACAACAAAAAGTATAGTGCAGTTTTAATCTACTTCCAAATCCATTTTTTGTACATGATGCTTTTGTGCTGTAGTTCAAAATGAAATTTGTGTGAAAATGATTTCAACAGAGTTGATTCTCAATGTCCTTTGTATCCTGATAGTAATTACTCCTGGTTAGGCTTAAAAAGCAAACTAAGGAAAATGAAAACATTTTAACCCGAATTAAATTTAGAACTGTATGTATCACATACTTTATTTTATAATTTTTTTTACAACTCCATTATTTGAGAGAGACCGATGCTAGCACTAGCATAATAACACACTTTATTTGACTTGAATTTAGCTAAAGACAACTAGTCACTTACCAGAGCAGGGAGGACAGGCTCATTTTGAGTCAGATACTCTGTCAGCCTAGCAACTGACTCAGGAGTGGGAATTCGGGCAGGAACAATATCGGGCATCTCCAGTAACCGTTGTCTGGCATCAGCAGGTTGTGTTTCACCTCCAGCATGTTCACCTTTGGTTGTAGAATCATCAGCAGCTTCCTGATCAATGCTGGTGGAAGCGACTCGGCGAGGATTTCGTTGTTTGCGTTTCTTGCGTTGACCTGATGACGACGTCGGGGTTGATGCTTCTGTAGATTCCATTACAGGTTGGCAGCTGTCTCTGGGTTCTTGTCTGTTAAGGTAGCATGACAGGAGGTGATTCAAGTGATGGGCAACAGCTCCGGCAAATGCCTCGTGACTACGATCTGGAAGAGTGGCGCGTTCGGTCGATGGAACAACCCAAGGTAGCTCTATTTCATGGGGATCTTCTGCGCTGCTTTCAGAATCACTGCTGTCTACATTTAGACTCAAAATATCCTCGCGGAGTTGAGAGGTGGTCTCTTGTAGGGACTGAAGTTGACCAGTTGACAGAGGGGTCAAATGCAAGAAATCTATTCCGAAACGAAACATCAACTCAACCAGTCGTGCGGGCTTCCCAGTCTTGCCGGCATATCTCAGTGCAGTGGATCTAGCCAGCATCAGTTCAGATGTTGTAAGGCCAAGACCACAGATCATTTCTTTGGAGAGAAAACCCGCTATGTCACCAATGGCCAGACTTCTAATGGCTTGGTTAGTTATTCTTGCAGCTACTGTTAAATTCCCTTTCAACATGCCTCCATGAGAGTCTGAGACCAGGCGTCGAGGATAGCCATGTGTATATTGAACACTGATGTCACTCCAGGATGGTGCGAAAAGTGCCATCACGTTCCCAAATTGATCTAATCGGAGTTGGTGGACATTTTTGTCAAAGTCTGGAAGGCTGGTAGTCATTTTGTCACCCAATGCCGTCCCTGTTTCAGCAAACATGGTGTGTTTTTGAAACCGAGGTCGTCCATCTTCATGCCTGTCATTGGTGCCACTTTGTGATAGATTTTCCTCGGCATGGCTGACAAAATTTTCACAATATCTGCGGCAGGCAGCCAGGTTATCGAATTCAACAGGTCTCGTGTTGTCGTGCTGGAAAAGCCCCTTTGGCAGACGGAGTGTGTCAAACAGATACAGCCCAAAATTAAATGCCGTTGGCTGGTCTTCGGACAATGCAAGTCCCACTGGAAAGTAAGGTTGTATTGTTTCATCAGGGTTTGTAACTGCAATCGATGTGTCAGGCTCTGAAGGACCCTGTCTGTTTCTCCCTCTGTCTTGTCTGCGTTCTTCTTCTTGGCTTGTTTCATCAGTATTTGCAACTTCAATTGATGTACCAGGGTCTGAATGACGCTGTTCATTTCTCCTCCTTTCTTCACATTCCTCTTGTTGCTCACGTAACATGTTGTCTACTCGCATGTGATCAAAGTCTGTGTCTCGAGGCTGGCTCAGGTCCGTGAAGAAGTCCCTAATACTGGTGAGCCAATGCAGAATTTTCATCACAAATTTAATTGGATTTGTTCAAAGGTAGCGGTGAGCAAGGTTTATTCTGACATGAAATCAAATTAATTGGATTTTGACATCAGCTGGTGGACAATGACTATAAGAATTTGCCTTTTTCTCAAAGATTTATGGTGCTGTCCACGCTTTATCATGAAGTGAAATCACATCTTTTGAAAACTCTGCCTTGGCTCGTGTGGCTGTGATAAAGGTTAGGATTTATAGTCGTTAAGTTTAGTTGAGTTAAATGAAGTTAAGTTGAGTTTATTAAGCAGTGTATGTACCGTACTGCCTGTCATGTGATATTGCAAACTTAGGGTTAGAGGTTACTCATAAAGGTTTCTCATGCATCCTTAACCAAGTTTGGCAAGGAACTAAGTTTTTTGCAGTAAAAAAAGTAATTCAAAAATCACTCATCGCAACCCGCAGATCAGGCATGCACTTTTTAGGGCACAGAACCATGCAAAGTCCAGAGATTTTAAGTGTCTCGACTTTTAGGACAATGCCATAACTAGTTCACTTTTGTAATGATATGTATGAAATAAATCACTCTTGATTCACCCAATTTATTGAGCCAATTAATGAAGTTTTGGAATGGTGCTACCCCTTGACAAAAGTGACACGTCTCATTTGCAGAACCCTGTGGTTGCTTGAGATCATGGAAATATATTAACACAACTTTGAAATAACTTACAAAGGGGATTAAGGGGATTGGGGTGGAGGCTGTGGCATAAAATGATGTGTCAGGCATGACAAGCTGAAGTTTCCTGCTTTACAGAACAAAAAGGCAGCAATCGGTTTTACTGAAGTTGCTTTAGAACTGATACACCACCTCTCTTCTCTTACCCCACCTCCCCTTTTCCCACCGCCAACTGGGCTTGGATGAATTATGCCAGCATTTCTAGCTGAAATTATGTTAATGTTGTGGCTGGCGCAAGGCAAAACGGGTTATTTTAACGAGAACGATAATTTATCCAAGCCCAGTAAATTTCCCCCTCACCTGTCAGTAAACAACAGTTCCGCCTCGAGAAGGCCAGGTGTTCGGAGATTTGACTGTCAGAGGCTATGTGAGACGCGGGCCGTAAAATGGATCCGGGTCGCAAAGTCAAAGACAAATTGTAAGAGCCCTAGTAGCTCAGCCTGGTTTAACTAGCTCAATGGCAAGCCCGAGATTGGAAGTTGCAGAATTGCTGCGCATATTTTAACCACTTTCACCTAGCTAACTCAGATTTTGGTTAAACAGCGACCCAGCCCATATAGGATAGGTTAGTTCTACCCCAGCCCTATGACAGCCTTCTGGAACCACGAATCAGTAATTATTGCTCACCTTTCTGTTGTACTCTGCGTAGATGGACCTTCCTCATCACTTGAATTGTGACTAGCGAAAAATAAATAAAAAAAGAAATCTTACCAAAAGCTTAACTTAAATAACTTAGCTTAAGCTTATTTTCGGACTAATGACTCAGTGTCATTAGTGGGCTGAGTTTGTTGGTTCTGTACTCTGCTCCGGGTACTCCGGTTTTCCCCTCTCCCCAAAAAACCAACATTTGATTTGATTTCATTTGATTTGAGTTGAGTTGATTTAATTTGACTTTGTTTGCTTCTGTATTTGCTCGGCCCCACTAGCCTTTGTGCTATAAATACTACCGAGGGTAAATAAAGATTATTATTATTATTAATAACTGAATAATTGCCACAGCAAAACGCATTTCCGGCCAAAGCGCGCCAATCTTGCACGTGCTCAAGGAATTTTTTTTGCCCGAAAATTTTCTCGATCACTCGATTTTCCCGACTAGAATCGAGAAACAAGTGTACTTTGAAAGCTAAGACATTTCAACACTGAAACACTGCTTAAGTTGATCTGTAAAAGACCTTTTAGTTACCCTCTCAGCGTTGAAGCGCGGGAAAACCTGTCACATGTCAGACTGTTGAGATTGGCTCAGAATTTCCCTGAATTTGCCCGATCGTCACACAAAGCGACAACTCTTTTTTTTCAAGCGAAATATGAAGAACTGCGGCTTAAATAAGACCGCGATCGCAAAAAAACACGGGTGTCTCTTCCGCGAATCAATCGATCGCAAGGAAACTCACATGGTGCCCCAATTATGCAGAAATTGACACCTGCTAACGGAGGTCCTGGCTAGGCAAAAAATTCTAAGACCAGCAAACGCGGATCGTTGCAATGACACTTACCCGCGACGGGCCCCTGAAACTCCAGCCTCCTCCTCTACGAAATCAGACCTTCCTTTCGGCATGCTCTCTCGGGAAAGTACTGTGCAAGTCAGCGAACTACTCGCCTCTCATACCAACCTGCATTGGAATGGCTTCCCATTGTGTAACGCAGATTCTGCGTTAGACAATAGCTGATTGACAGCCGGAAATCGGCTGAACTCTTACAACTGACCAATGAAACGTGCACCTTGATCACGCCACCACGTTTTTGCGATGTGATAAAATTTCCCGAAGGTAGCCCGGGATCAAAGGTCTTAGGCCAACATACATGATACAAGTTATGAAAGGAAATTAACGTTTTATGAAATTAACGCGAATTTTTAAGTCGCGTTCATTTCAAATACTTTGATTAACACGAGTCGCGTTAATTTCCTATAATTAGAACTCTGATTAGGCTCTGCTTTCTCTTTTTATCCGCGAAACTGAGGAAATTTTTCGTTTCTCTGTGAATAACGTATCGTAGATAAATTCCATTTTTGACTGAGCTGTAAAGAAAGCCCTTCCCCGGTTGGTAACGGCTTGATAGAATTTGTGTTGTTGTATCTGTAAAACCTTAGGGGTGCAGTGAAACTATCTTTTTCACAAATGTTGTTTCAGGCTAATTACTGCGCTACACGGTGTACAAGCCTGTCTGACAACACCTGATTTTAAACGCCACCTTAAAGCGCATTTTTTTACCAAGGCATTTTTTTTACGGTAGAGACTTTTTAGGTGTGGATTTATCGTTATTAGGAATTATTATGTAGTTTTATTTTATACTGTAATCACCTGATGAATTTTTACCGTGTTACAATAAAGATTTTGAGAAGTTAATTCGACGCGCGACACCATGCGTTTCAAGTCAATGAAAAGATCAGACTTTGTGCGTGGCTCGTGATATCTGCTCTGCGTTTTCGACCCACAGCCTCCAATCCTTCACCGATAGGAAGCCGAGGGCTTAACCTTTTCAGATGTGCCAAAAGTATTTTTCGGACGGCTTTTACTTTCCAATAAATCCTGCACTAAACCTTTGCGAGACAATGACGCTTCTATGCGAGTTCTTTTCGCGCTTCAAGTAAAATGTAGAGGGGGTAGGGGGTCCTTACTTTCCGAGGGGCGGTTACTTTAATTTCGGGATTCAATAGGAAGGTAAAAAATTAACCTTACCTTCGTAGGGCGTTACCTAGTTCAGAATTCTACAGTAAGGCCGCAAGGCATTTTTTTCTCACCTTCAAGCCACATCATCAGAAAGACGCCAACCGAAACTCGCTCGCTCGCTCGCTCGTTCGCTCGCTCCTCGTTTTTACGCCCGCTTTCGCCTTTTCCCCTCGTTTTCTTATTTCTCTAAATGGCCCACTCGACTGACCCATCTCAAGAGGTCATTGAAATCTTACCGGATTCGCCGCAAGCGTTCCACCTTCCATTAGATCCCGAAGACGACGAAGTGCCATCCACCTCACGCTTAGAAGACGATGATGAAAATGTTGCCACAAATTCTGCTCACCATAGCGAAGATTCTCCGCCGCCTGATCGAAAACCAGCCACCGACCCAGAGAGCGATCCTCAGGGTGAATCCGAAGCAGTTAGCACCCCGAATGTAGCAAATAACAGAGCCCACAAACGCAGGACTCCTTACTCAGTATGTCTAGCACAGCTACCCGCAGACCTCAGAAAATTTTTCGCCTGTGTCAGGAAATTCTTCACGCAACAAGTCAACATCGAAAGAGAGAAAGCGCCAGTTTCCATGTCTACATACAATAAAGCGCAGGAAAGGATGCTTTGTACGTATTCAGTTAGTAGATGTTTTTCTTTTCTTTTCCGAGTCTTCCGCTCGAGCTTGTAGGCGCGCACTAAGTCGCTGCTTTAACTTAACCTCTTTGTTTCCTTTATTTACAGGTTTTCTGGGCTATGTGAGAAGCACTCTCTCTGCAGACACCCCGCTAACGGCAGACTGCTTTTTAAGGACTCAATTAATCGAAGACTATGTTGAATTTTTGAAGGTTTGTGAATTGTTTGATATCCACTAGATATTGAGGAGGAAACGATGATCCGTGGGGGGCGAACTCCGCCCCGTATCATCCAAAGTGGATCCGCCCCACAATTGAGTCGAGCTTTCTTTTGCTTTTTAAGTTAGAGAAATTGCGAAAGTGCTACAATAACGAGAAGTTATATATTGAAATGACGTTTTCATTGCCGTCGCCGTGAAGTGTGCGTGGCACAAAAACTGGACCCGCGGCCGAACAGAATAACACAAACAACAACAAAAGTAATTTTTCTCGTTTTTACAAAACACCGTATTAGTTTGAAGTTGGTGATTGCTTCCAGAATGTGGACAAGGACTGGTGCGTTAACATTAGAGCTTATCTTGTGTTGAGTGACAAAAATTAGTTACAGTTTGTTTTCAATTCCACTCAGTCACCAAACTGGACGAAAACCGATTCACCCTTATTCTTCTTAAAACTGTTTTAGTAATTCATAAAATGATTTAGTAAACTCACAGACTGAAGAAAAACTTATCGTCTTTGAGCTCTCAACGTAAAAACCTTATCTGTAAAGGACTTTTCTTACTTTTTCTACGTTTGACCGCGGTTAAAAGTTAGGGTGGACCGCAATTCGTGGGGGTACTGGGTGGGGAAACCCTGCCCGGTCGGGCACTGGAAACAAATCGAGACCGTTGGCCGCCATTTTACGGGCCAGAAGGCGTTGTGCTGTAGTTTTCTTTCCAAGAATCGATCGCTTTTTACTATGTACTCAAGACAACGGCACAAAAACACCTCTACTCACTTGGCCAACCCTGAACGGTGTTCCTTCCAGGATTTTTAGTTGGATTCCACCTGCATTTAAGGTATTTTATTGAGCTTTCATTCAAACCAAAACACTGTTTCCTTCGATTGTAATTTTTTGTTCTTCGTTTCACGATTGGCCATTTATTGTGTTCAAATCTGGCTGGCTTGAAAATCGCAAGAGAATTGGATACCATAGTGAAACCTCCTAGCTATGATAATTTCTTCAAAGCCTTACCAAACTCGGTTACTAAATTATATCTTTGCAGTATTCAACGTAAGCTTATTATTTCTTACTAAACAATCAGGGACTTAGATTTTACTCTCTTTTTGTTTGGCTATTGTTAAGTAGTTCCTCCAGTTTCTTTTTTCTTACACAATGTATAGTTACACATCAGATATTTAGGCGCAAATAAGGTCATAAATAATTGTGGAATAGTAATGATGAAATCAGTTAATAATCAAATTGATAAAACTTTAAGTTTTGGAGAGCAGTTTTTATATGGGAATTCAGTTTCCCCCTATTGCTCTCCTTCACCTTTGTGTGGTACTCATGACGACTTTTATTAATAGGATACCTTTGTACAGTGGCGAAAAGTATCATTTATTTTAAACTTAGCTGACATGTGCTATTCTGTTGCAGGAGGAACGAAATTGTAGCGCTGCGACCATTTCCAACCACATAAGCTCTCTCCTGTATCCCATAAAGTTTGTTCACAGAGAAGATGGCCCAGATTACAAAGGTGTCCTCATCATTCGCCAGCTTCGCACACAGGCACGTATCCTTCAAAAGGAGGGTGATTTGGAAAGGCCATCTACGACAGAAGATCTCGAGGCCCAAAATCGCTGGATTGCTTGGTGAGTCTTGCTAAAGACAGCATTCTCTGTGTTCATTTCAATACGAGGAGTTAGGAATTCACCAAAATTGTGTGGTGTTGTCAAGGTTTTTTAAAGAACTTTATTTATGGTGGAAAAAAAGACTAAATTGATTTTCATTGTAAAACTTTCAAATGTCAAATATACTTGTTATTTCTAAAAAGCTGGTAAGTTCCACGTCAGTATTGTGGTTGAAAAAAGAAAGTACTTACCTGGCTGAAAATGTTGTTTTGGCTAGTGAATCAAACCTCTCACTAGCCACTGGGCTAGTAAGCTGAAAAGTTAGTCTCGAACCCTGACGATGCTGCTTGGTCTAGCCTTTGGACTGCAATGCGCCTCGCCGGGTGTAAGTGTTCGCTCGGCCAGTAGTACGCACTGTGCAAATCATTTCGATCTATTTAGATTTGAAATTTCCGTGGTCTGACACAATCCAACCCCTATTTCTCTTCTCAGGGAGGAGGTGGTTTCAGCTGTTGGTTCGCAACGTAGCAAATTTGAGTTAACTGGCCCCATGAAATTCAAAGCGAAGGAGTGTTGTGATCTGGTCTTGCTCTCCCTGTATGTGTTCATCCCACCGTCCAGGGGGCTGGAAATCAGGACGCTGGAGATTGTCTCTGGTGACGACGCTAACAACTTTGATCCCAAGCAGTCAGTGGGCAAGAATCTTTTGCTCCTAAAAGAAAGCGGCACCATCGTCCTACACTTCAACAATTACAAGACCAGAAAATTTACCGGTCGAGACGAGTTGTCTCTGCAGGTCAGACAATTTCTCCTTGAACTCCAGCATAATGTAATACTGTTTATACAAGAAACCGTAGGGCCTGTTTGGCCTCTCCCCAAAGGTTTCTCCCCAAAACTTAAGAGGGCATACAAAGGCTACCGTTCCACGATTTTCAGCGCGTTTCATGAAAAACTCTATACGCTTTAGAGGCGCCATACTGTGGAACTTTGTTTCCGATTATTTAAATGACTCTTACGATTTTAAACAGTTAATCAGAAAAGTGAAACTGGATCCATCATTTAGGGAATTCAGTCTTAATACTTTATCTGTTCAGTCGGTGCCCAGGAAGATGTGCGATTTTATATTTTAAATTTCAGAAATTTTATTTAAACTCCCGAATCTCTATGTCATTTCTAAATTTTTATATGTCGTGTACGTTTTTTAGGGTTTATTACCCACATCATTCTGTATTTTTAAATCTAGTTAAGTCTGTAATTTTCATAGAATGATAAAACACGACCCCCCAAGCATGTATTTTGCTTTAACTACCGATCATGTTTAAATGAAGGATTTTACTTTCTCAGACTTCTTTGATAGGTGATTCCACAAGTTTGACTGAACTCTTAGGTGCACCGAACTAATTATTACACAGCTCACAGCCTTAAATGCATTCCTTTCAGCCTGAGGAAGAACTCCACAAATTGCTGGCTAGCTACGTGAAAGACTACAGGCCACATCTAGTGACCGAGTCTAGTCAAGGCTACCTACTGCTGGTAAGGTCCACATCTTCTTTCCTACTATTCAGGTGTTGAGAAATGTCTTCACATTTTGTTGACACGATGTATGAAACTCAGAACGTAGGGGTGGTAAAAGAGATCGAAACACCCTAGTTTTGGCTGGTGGCAGGGATGCACCCTAACCCTAACCCTAACCCTAACCCTAAACCCTTCGTTTTCGTCTTAAAATACTTTTTTACAAAACTCAAACAACTGCAGTGAAACTTTATTATTTAATACGGAGCAGCAAACAGTATTATGTGTTTGAGTGTATATTTGTTAAAAAAAAAAACCCAACTGGGCCTCATAAAGTGAATTTCGTAAGAGGGAATAGGAGGGACTAATTACAAAATCTCATGTTCCAAAAGGCAGTTGGGGGCGGGGGGGGGCTTATTACAAAAACCGACTTCCAAACGGGGGCTTATTAGAGAGAGGGGGTTAATAGAGACGGGGGGCTTAATAGAGCTTTTACGGTATATGAAATATAGCATCGCATAGGAAACAGCAAAACGTTTTTAAAGGATAGAGTGCATGGAAGGATGCTACTTGTGAGGTCTATTAAAACCTAGTGATGGCTTTGAAATGAGGGTTGTCCAATACACCCGATCTGAGTCGAATCGACTAAGGTGGTTGACGGCCCGTCTCACCGGAAGTCTCTTCGCGAGAGACTGAAATCTGAAGTTGTAAATTGCCATCCGGCCGGCACAGATCGTCACGACCCGTCTTATGAAAAGACGACCTCACTCACCGGAATTCATTACGCTAGAGACTTAGAACAATTCCAACATAACGCTATAGAGGGGGTCAGAAATGTTGTCGGATGGATTCGATCCGACTCGGATCGTCACGACCCGTCATATGAGAAGGCGACTCGACTGATGGAAGTCATTTGGTGAGAGACTAGCATAACGCTATAAAGGGGGTCAGAAATGTTGTGGGATGGAGTCGATCCGACTCGGATCGTCACGACCCGTCATATGAAAAGACGACCCAACTCACCGGAAGTCATTTGGCAAGAGACTTAGAAAAAGTCTAGCATATCGCTATAGAGGAGGTCAGAAATGTTGGATGGAGTCGATCCGACTCAGATCGTCACGACCCGTCATATGAAAAGACGACCCGACTCACCGGAAGTCATTTGGCAAGAGACTTAGAAAAAGTCGAGCAAAACGCTATAGAGGGGGTCAGAAATGTTGTTGGATGGAGTCGATCCGACTCAGATCGTCACGACTAGTCATATGAAAGGACGACCCGACTCACTGGAAGTCATTTGGCAAGAGACTTAATAAAAGTCGAGCAAAACGCTATAGGGGGGTAAGAAATGTCGGATGGAGTCAATCCAACTCGGATCGTCACGACCCGTCATATGAAAAGTCGACCCGACTCACCGGAAGCCATAGCATTTCAAGTCGTACGAGTCGTTCGAACCAGGCATACATGTGTAGCGCGCTTGTTTCTGCCGACGGGGTATACACGAGTATCGAGCGCTTTAAAAAAAAAAACGAGCTATATACATCGCGCTTGTTTCGACTCGTGGCTTAAAGAAAGAGGCATATACGTAAGTAACGCGCGATTGTTTCTGCTCGTGGCTTAAAGAACGAGGCATACACATTTGTAGCGCGCTTGTTTCTGTCGGTTACGCCTTTCTGTTTGTGGTTTAAACAACGAGGTATACACGAGTAACGCCCGCTTGTTTGTTCTCGTGGCTTAAAGAACGAGGCATATACACGAGTAACGCGCGCTTCTTCCTGCTCGCTTCCTTTCGGCTTGTGATTTAGGTATACAGGAGTATCGCGCGCTTGTTTGGAAGCGTGGCTTTTAAAAAGAACGAGCCATACACATCAGTAACGCGCTCTTCTTTCTGCTCGTGGCTTAAGGAACGAGGCATACACATGTGTAGCTCGCTTGTTTCGATCTTCCCCATGTTATTATTTCTGCTAATCAGATGAATTTTTCCATTGTGGTTTAAAGAACGAGGTGTAAACGAGTAACGCGCGCTTGTTTCGACTCGTGGCTTAAAGAACGAGGCATATACATGAGTAAAGCTTACTTCCTTTTTAAACTTCACGACCCGACATCCGACATGTGTGCCTCCTAATATGAACACGACAGAACTTTGAACTGAAAAGCAACGCAAAATAACGTACTAAAACGGTTATTCCACAAATTTAGAACTTACCATCGTTTGTGGACACTTCCATTGTACTGATTTGTCGCATTGGCTGTAAGCTTTCACACGTTACGGCGTGGAAACTAATAAATTCCAACCAGGGGTTTTTTTTTTTTTGCGCTAAAATCAGGGGTATTTTGGCAATATTTGCCAGGCGGTCTCTCGCCCACTCCTTCCCAGACTTCGCGCGGACAAGGGTGGAAAGAGGGAACACCTAGGGACTTGGCTGACGATGAGTGATTCCAACTTCTCAACCATGGTCTCGGGCTGCCAAATCGAATAAGTTCGCGTCACTTTCCACAGCGGTCAAGCATAGTGACATACATTTTCAGCTTAAATAAACTTCTCATCTTGAAGTTCTTTCTTTACAGAATCGTATATCTTGAACATTTCTTCTAGTTCTCGCCGAACTTACGGTATTTTTCTGCAAGATTTAGGAGTATTGAAAGCTGAAAATTCTTTCATCAACATGGCGCTCGCTCCACAAATTTCAACTTGACTTTGACTCTTATAACGCGAATTTTGATTGGTTCATGTGTTTCCAGGTGTGCGTTATGATTGGCTGGTAAAAGATATGATTGTCCAGAGCCTGTATTGAGAAAATACTTTTCAACCAAGAAGTACACTAAACAAAATTACCCTTCATTTGTCAAATTATTTTTTAGAAAATATTTTCGTGTTTTCCGTGTTTACATAGCCTCATCAAAACACTCGGGGGGTTGCGAAAATTCTCGAAAGTTATGCAAACCCTCGATTGCCCCTCGGGTTTGCATAACTGTCTCGAATTCTCCCAACCCCCCTCGTGTTTAGATGAGGCTATGTAAACACGGAAAAAGTCCTCTATTGCTTAATTCTAAGATTAACATTTTGCCGGCAGGAGCTAAGAGAGTCACTTAAAAAATGGGCCCTTAGGTGAGGGGAACTGATGGATTTTGTTGGGTTGCCAAAAATTATAACATGTATTTTGTGAAAATAAAGTAGAAAGGTTCTACAACTTAAATGTGCCTTTGCCTGTGATGTTATTAAGAATTTTTCTATAATCCACAATTATAGTGCTATTATTTTAACAGAATGTTAGGAATGTTAAGGACAACTGTCCCAGTTGTCTTTGCTTACTAAAGCAAGACTGGTATCTTGTTATTAGTAGTATCAATTTTGATGTAATAGGTGGGAAAGGGGTGAGCAATATGTAATAAGTGCATTATCAATGACAGCAACCAATGCATAATCAGATTGACATCAATGAGTAATCGGTGTTCCACAAAATGTTTTGTGTTCGATTACCCATGAGTAGTTGCAATAATCAATAAGTGATTGATTACCCATTGATTACTCATTAATATCATTGATTAGTTATGTCTCGAAACTAGACAGCAATTAATCACAGAATTGTTTTTCTGGCTACTGCATTCTGGGAATGCGTAGCCATTATGTTATCGCCTTGTAAGTTCGTGCGTGTGTTCTTGAGTAAATGAGTAAGTGCGTAACACTTGCCTCAAGTTCGTGTCCCTCACTTTGTAATTATTGCTTCAGTTGTCTCCATAGTCTTCTTGGCCCAACGTTTTCAAGTTTCAGGGGGTAGTACAAAGGCTTAGATTTTTGCTCCGCAAATACTTTTTACTTGTTGAATTTTCATGGCGTCCATCGGTAGAAATGAAGATGTAACGCAGATGGTTTTTCGTTCGATCCTTAAACAAAATAGACCTTCGTTGAGTTGGAAAACGGAAAGTTAATAAGATAAAGAACACGAGCTGAAAATGGACTTGGAGGTGTCAAAAGCGACTATCATCGATCGCTGTGCGGTTTCTCGTCACACGAAGGAAGAATGCAACACGGAATGAATCGGAAAAAAAGGGAAACGGGAGAAAGGCTTTCCAACCACAAAACCGTATTCAGGCAAGCAACTCATTTGATTTAGGAGCAACGTATGATCGATTTTAGTGCTTTTAATGAAATGTTTTTGAAGACACTTCGGTCGAGGAGTCTATTCAAAGTGAATGCTCGATTGCAAAATAAATGGCCTTTCAAGCCAAAACACCGATCTTGTTCAGAAAGTCTGTATCCTTTGGCTTAAAACGATCAGTATAACACTTTATATTTGTGAAAGCATATTCAATATTTTGATTTGACAAAAACTCGAGCATGCAAATATTTTTCTCTGTGAGCATGTAATTTGCCAGGCGAGGATCAAGTTTTGGTCTGACAAGCAGCTAATCTGTTCTCCCCTTTGAGCAATTCGGGCACACAAGTTCAACTTTTGCTTTAAAGCAAAAGTTGAACTGCTCAAAAACATCGTGACTGCGTAAAGCGTGACTAATTTCCTTCGGGAGATTAACAAAATATTGCGATGTTATCTTGCCTTCAGAATAGTCGGAAAATTTATTACGACCTAAAACTTTTATAAAACTAACTTGAAATGAGCCATCGACCAATAAGAAACTTTAACTTGCCTGTTATAGTTTTTAACAAAGCGACCACATTTGAATATTATCTTTACAGTCCGTATACAAATTTGCATATTTGTATTCCATCGGTTCAAAGTTTCATGATCAGACAACAAAACGTTTATGCACATGTCATCGGCTTCCCCGTGGGGTCGATCCCCGGGCTTACCAGGGAGATATGTGGGGGAATACAAGGAGATGGATGGGATTCTTTACCCGAGGGTAGGGGAAAATCTTGACATTGTTTTACGATCAACGATTCGGGGGTGGGGGAATTCACAAGTTTGAAAAGGATGTCACAGGGTTTTTTAGGTGAGAGACACCTCACCCAGGGACGTTGTCTTGAGAGATTCCCCGAGCCCCCGGGGAAATTCCTCAAGTTTGCTTGACTTATTTTACAATCCCCCTGGTTGACCCGGGGGTCGACCCCACGGGGAAGCCGATGACATGTGCATTAGGGTATTTGGTCGAATGTAATTTATATTAATGCATACGGCGCCTGTGGATCTTTAGGGATACCACTCTAAATGGTTTAAAACTGCGTAATTTTACGGAAAATATTACTACCAGCGCGTAAACGGTTCTTTTACCAAGAGTTGTGCCTCTACTATTCTCAGTGCTATTTAAGGTCACATGACTAGTCATTTTAGTGCAAATCCCTTATTGGTCATAATTGCTTCAGTGTAATGAGTACAGTTGATATTTGCAGATGCCACGCACCTCTCAGTAACCTCTTATTTCATTGGTTCTTAATACCACGCAGCTCCATTATTTCAGGGCTAGGGTCCGTTGTTTCTGTTGTTTGTTTATTGTTTTCCCAGCCAATCCTGTGAGCTGTTCCGAGAGCTGCGTGGCGCCTCGATATTTGTTTAACCAGTTAGTGTTATTGTTGACATGCTTCGCAAATGATTACAAATGCATGATTTTTCACATGTTTGTGATATTGAAATATAAGCACAGTCAACCAAATGAAATATGATTTTATTTCCAAAGCCTTTGTCACTCTCCCTTACGTTCACGTTTATGAGATTGGACTAAAAGTTATTGCTACTCTTTTGCATTCTGTTATGCCTAGACTACAAACAGTAACACTGTGCATCTGAATAGTACAACTGGTAGTGCTATGAAACTCCACTGATTTCTATTGTTATAGTGGTAAATAGTGCTAACACCTCGCACACTTTTAGTGTTTGTACTCTAACATAATATCTGATGTTGTATAAATCATTTTCTCTGTTTGCAGCTCCAATATGTAGCTCCACTCAGTGACGCAAAGCATTTAATTTTGCATTCTTTTACTGGTTTCTGTTCACAAGTGCACTGGAAAATATAACCTTTAAATAATTCTTCAACAACGTAACGCAATTTTTTGTTATGCTTCTTTCAGTAGCAGTGGCGCCACATGAAGTCTTAGACTGCGAATTTTTTAGTTATGACCTACTAACTCATTAAAGTATAAAAAGCAAATTTTATTTTTCTAGATAATGCAGAAGGGGTTCTTTTAGTAACATCAGAGACTAAAAAAGATTATTGTTGCCTCTTACGACACATGTAAACTCAAGGTTTTGGTGTGTTTTCTTCCTTTCGGATTACAGCAGATCCAAGCAACCATGAAAGAGCGGACACTTGGGAAAATCAACGAAGGATGTAAAAACCACAGCGGGAAATCCAAGATAGCATATTCCAGCAAACATAAAAGATTCAATAAGGGAAAGAAGACTTATGAATGCAAACAGTGTGGCAAGTGTTTTAGTCGAGCAGGAAGTCTAAGCTGTTATGAAAGAGTCCATTGTAGTGAGAAGCTCTTTAAATGCAAGCATTGCCGCAAGTGTCTCAGAAAACACGAAAGATCCCACAATGCTACTGAAGGGTTTAGTGGGGATGACGTAGCCACAAATACTTCAGGAGACGCTGGCTTAAACCACGCTGAAAAGCACAGCTGCTGGATTTGCCAAGAGGAGTTCAGCAGTGAGGCGCTGCTTCTTGAACACTATGAACGTCATATGTTCGTTGTTGAAGACGATGATGCATGAGAAACTAAATTAGGTGTTGTGTAGTTTAAACTTGAAAATGCAACAAACACCTAAGTATCTTTCGGTTTGCTCTGTTACTTTTTGTCTCCGTTATATTTGAACTAATAACTTCAAAATTGGGTGAGGTGTTTCCTTAATGTTGACAAGTGACGAGTAAAAGTTAGAAAGATACTAAGCTTTTCTTCAGAATGTTCGCTTCATAAACCCGCGCATAAGTGGACTATCTCATTGTAGACATCAGGTCATATATATTTCCTTTTTCAAGTTATAATTATAATTATCTGTTGTGTTTGCTTTCGCCACCAAAATAAAACAACCAACGGACAAACAATTATTCGCTCTCCTATCTAATGTCATTTCCAGATTTTATAGCGTGACTAAATGCATTTGAACATAGTTAATAGAGGGAAATGGTTAGGAAACCCGGCAAACATCAAAGGAGCAAGACAAAGAGGCCAAGATTTATGTTGGAAGGTCCATGACCGTGCACATTTCTTTGTTTTGCACT
>JAEMWC010001397.1:65000-145000 GCA_016490735.1 Pachyseris speciosa | reverse complement strand
AAAAAAAAAAAACGTTACATTACATTACCTTTCCATTTTTAAACGATTGCTAAAAAAGAAAAGGAAACAGTTGATGATGAAATGAAAGAGAAAGAAAAAAGGAAAGATGTGCATGGTTTTGCCAATGTGGTACTAATTAACTGTTGGATTTCGGTGTATCGTAATGTGAGAGGAAGAGAGAGAAATTTTCTATTTTGGGGGAAGTATTACGTGTTTTGCCTTTCCAGAGAAAAAATCTGGCGATCAAAAAGTAGAAGTCTACTCTCTTGTTCTTGTTTGGATTCAAACCTAATACTAGATATGCCGTTAGATTAATAGTAGTTGAAAGCTCTCCACGATTAACTGCCCATTGCTTAAAATCTTGCCAGAAAAGAGTGGATACGTTACAAGTCCAGAAGAGGTGAATCAGAGACTCCGTATCATTTTGACAAAAAGTGCACTGCTCATTATCCTGTAGGTTTATTTTTGTTAAAAAACTATTAGTCGCTAATCTCCTGTGTAGTAGCTTAAATTGGAAGACAATTAGTTTTGAGATCCTTGTACACAGAAAAGATGATCGGTACACTGTGTCCCAATCAATGTTTTCTTGGGTTTCGAGTTTGCAGTCCGTGACCCATTTTCTTTGAGCTTCGATCGGTTTTTTCTGCTTTTTGCCAACGAGAATTTTATATGCTAGTCTGTTTGGTTGTCTTGTCTTTAAAAAAGTATTAGTGAAAGTTTCGTAGTTGGTGGTAACACTGTGTAGGGTTTCTTTGTTGCTTTTCCATAAGGCTTTAATCGCTGATATCACTCCTTGGAAAGTAAGAAAATTTGTTTTGATATTGAAACGTTCTGTAAAGTCTAAAAAAGATAAAAAATTCCTCGTATCTTTCATCATATGACCCACGTTTCTAACTCCTTTTGAAGACCATGATCTATAGTGTATGGGTTTGTTTCCGACTCGTATAAGAGAGTTTTGCCAGAGGTTTTGCGCTTTTAGCTGCTCAATGGAGAAAATGTTAGCCTCATATTTAATGTCCGTCCAGATTCGTAGTATTTCTGAAATAAAGGTATCCGATATTTTGAAGTATTTTGATAAATCTTCTTTGCTAAGGTTGCCTCGAAAAATTTCCTCACCACCAAAACGTTGTAATTCCAGATCAAAAAAAAGTTTCCATTTTCCATGATTTTCTGAGTCTAAATATTTTGTTATCCAACTTGACTTGAGAGCTTTGTTGAATAGTTTAATGTCAATCATTCTTAGCCCTCCATTGCTGTAGTCGCTAATCATAATATCGCGCTTTATTTTGTCACCTTTACCATCCCATAGGAAGTTGAAGAACATACTATTTATCTCTTCTATAGCGCAGTGGTTTGTTGGCAAAGGTGACAAAACATAACTGAACAAGTCGGGAGGCAATAAGGCTTTTAAGTATGGCAATTTTACCCAGTAAGGTTAGACGGCGCAATTCCCAGCAGCTTAAGCTATTTCTTACCTTAGTTAGTTTTTCGCTGTAGTTAACCTCTTTAGTAGTTTCAGGGTTGGTCGACAGCCATATCCCTAAAGCTCTAACTTTGTCTTTTACCCATTTAAAACCTTTTTCCGGGTTGAGATTTTCTTCCTTTCCAATGTTTGCACCGACCCACAGAGCCTCCGTTTTCCTGTTGTCAGAAGGGGCATGGGTCTATTCCCGGTTTGACGTCACAAACTGATTTGCATGCATGTTTACAAAGACTTACCGCGATGCAAATCAGTTTGTGACGTTAAATCGGGAATAGACCCATGCCTCTTATGACTCGGTCGTGAAACAGATGATGGTTAGAATTCGAATCTTTTACAGCCTATAAAAAGTCAAGATTTGGTTTAGAAAAGCGCTAAAAGGCACAATGCGTTTCGAACAGTTTCAAATATTTTGGGGTGAGGTGCACTTTAAAATTTCTTTGTCTGTGGTGACGAAATTTTCGTTTCCTAGTTCTAATTGGCTTATTGCTCTTTGGTTGTAATGCCGTTTCTCTAGATTAAGAAAGTATTTTGTATTTTTTTCACCTTCATTATGCCATCTGCATCTTGCTCTCAAAATTGAGCCTTTCGTTCGATATTCAATTATTTTCTCCAGTTCTAATTTTTGGGTGTTTAGAGCGTTTAAAGTATCTTTCTTATCTTTTTCCTTCAAGTTATTGGATTCGATAAAACATTGCAGGTTATTGATTTCTTTCTCAAGCTCTTCTTCACGTCGTGATATTTTTGCTTTTTTTATAGTTGAGTATCGTAGAGACTGTTTTCTTATATTTAGCTTTACCATTTCCGACATAAGAGCATCATTGACGAAACTATCATTTTGGTATTTTTCCTGTGTGTCTTTAATTACAGCTCGTATTTGGTTTATATAATCCATTTCTGTTAGGAGCGAAGTGTTGAGTTTCCAGAAACCAGGGCCTCTCGTATTCGAGTGGGTAGCGACTCTGATTTCTATTAGGGAGTGATCTGTTTTATATCCAATTGATATATTAGCGGACGTAATGTTGCACATTAGGCTTTGAGTAACAAGGAAGAAGTCTAAACGACAGTGGATGTCTGGCCGTTTGCGCCGCCAAGTATATCTGTGGGTGTCCGGATTCAATATTCTCCATGCGTCTAGTAGATCAAATTGAGCGCAGAAATCGTTTAGTGTTTTCACTGATTCCGCATGTGTTTTAGCGAGACCGCCTTTTTTTATCAATGTCTAGGTCCAAAACCAGGTTGAAATCTCCTCCGATTATTAACTCGTCACATTTAAAATCATTTAAATGATCAAAGAAATTCAGAAAGAAACTTGGATCATCGTCATTAGGTGCATAGAGCACAGCCATCGTCACGGATTTGTTATCTGCTATAATGTCGCAGATGATAAATCTTCCATTAAGCCCTGGTCAAACGGCGCATGATAGTCGATGATAGTTGATTCTCTCCAAACTATCATCAACTATCACCAACTATCATTCACATGGTCAAACGGCGCATGATAGTCGATGATAGTTGATGATAGTTCACCGGCAGTCGCGCGAGCAAAGGTCACGCGAGCAGTTAGTTCCAGACTCTTTCCGCGTAAAATATGAGCACTAAAATGGCTTCGCGAGAGACAAACTTGTAGAAGTATGAATTATCGCGACGAAAGAGGGCGACAGCTTGTTTAATAGTAATCGATTTGTTGGAGGGATGCGGTATCTCTTCTAATTCTTGCGAGTTGACACTTTCTTCAGAAGGTATCTTTTCTATGTTATCTTGGTCTTCCAATGTTTTCGTTGTCATGATTATCATCTTGGATATAAACACGTATTTCTGAAGCTGCAGCTGAGCCTCGCGAGGAACTTTTGGCGGCCATTTTAAACGAGCCCGCCGATTTTCGGGGAAAACAGCTGACCAAAAACTATCATGAACTATCATACGCGTGGTCAAACGAGAAAAACTATCATCGACTATCATGAAGAATTTGAACAAGTTCAAAATGAATGATAGTTGATGATAGTCGATGATGGTGCATGATAGTTGGTGGTCAAACGGAAGCGCGCGCTTCAACTATCATCGACTATCATCAACTATCATCGACTATCATGCGCCGTTTGACCAGGGCTTTAGAGTCCGAGTATGTTCGTTGGAGTTGGAGGTTGAAATTATTATTGAATAAAATAGTGACTCCTCCTCTACCGCTGGTACAACAAGCTAAAAAGAGTTTTATATCCCCATTCGGCAGACCATACAGGAATTGCGTTTTCCGAGCAGTGCACTTCTTGAAGCATGTAAACTGAATAGTTTTTCTTTCTTAGCCAATTAAACATTTCCCGTCTTTTTAACCGGTCGCCAAGACCCCTCACATTAAGGGAACATACTTTTAGATCCATTAAAAGAAAAGAAGAAAGTTATCTATTGGAAACCATGGCATAAGAGCATACTATAGTTATCGTAGTTATTACAACCAAGCGCGATGTTTGTAGTTTTGAACAGGCGAAATACATATAACAAAGTGTGAATTACAACACATAAAAATAACTCATTGTTGATTTGAGTCCCAGCAGGATTGGTTGCTAGTGTGAATGAATCGAGCTCGTTTGCCATTTAGTAGAAATTTGCATACGATAGATTATTTCTAGTTAAGAACAAAGCAATAAGGTAAGGAAAATATTAAGAAAAATAAAGTTATGTTAAGTAGTCTGGGATATTTCTATAATCATATTTTTCATTATTAATGAAGATATAGCGTCCAATTTACAATTTAGATAAAGATGAATTTTTGAAAGCTTCGGGTGCTTGGCTTTATCATTCAGCCGATAAACTATCCCATAAATATATAAGGATATTATTGCATCACCCGATAAGGACGACCCTTTAAAATGTCATCAAGATAATTACATAGAATCAAAATATCATACAATTAAGCAAACTGGTAAATATTTTTATGATGCAACGAATCAAAATGGGTTCTCCATTATGCATTGCAACAGTAGAAGCCTAGGTAAAAATTTGTTTCTCCTGCACGATATTTTAATCACTGTGAAAAGCCCGCCGGATATCATAGCAATCTCTGAAACTAAGCTAAATGTTAACACTAACGTAAATTGACATATTCCTGGTTACTTGTTTGTACGCACTCACTGTAAAACTCAAGCAGGTGCCGTTGGTCTATACATTTCTGATCAATTAGTCTTTTCAAGAAGGCGAGATCTTGACATTTCACGTGACGGAATTGAATCTTGCTGGATAGAGATAATACGTGAGCGTCAAAAGAACGTTTTGGTTGGCTGCGTCTATAGGCATCCAAAAGGTAATCTAGAATTCTTTCGAGAAACCTTAAGAAAACAACTAGAACAATTGAACACCAAGGGGCATGAAGTCCTAGTCCTTGGGGACCTTAACGTAGATTTTTTTAAATATAATGATGACAAACAAACATCAGAATACGTGGATATGCTACTTGACCTAGGATATCTTCCATTGATAACTAAAGCTACCAGAATAACTTACCACACCTCTACCCTTATTGATCATATCTATACGAACTCCCCCGAGAAAGTCATTAAATCGGGTATATGTTTAGCTGATATTTCTGATCATTTACCTACCTTTTGCTCTTTAGCTAACACTATGCCTACATCGAACGAGCCTAAATATTTTAGAGACTTCTCGAATTTTCGCAAAGATCATTTTCTGGAAGAAATATCTATTGACTTCATGGGTCTTATCACAGAGGATGTCAACAAAAGTATGAACAACATAGTAGAAAAGCTTCGGTTAATATCAAACAAGCACGCCCCACTGCCAAAAGCCTCGAAACAAAAGTAAAGGCAGCTTAATAAACCTCGGATCTCAAAAGCTATTCTTAAATCAATAAAAAAAAAAAAGGCTTTTCAAATCGCACTACCTAAGTAATGCCCCACGCAAAATTAAAGAGCATAAGGCATACAAAAATAAGTTATCTAGAGTTATAAAAGCCGCTAAAAAGAATTACTTAACAAATCAATTTGAGATGAGCAAAGAAAATATGAAGGCCACATGGAAACTCATTGGAACTCTAATTAATAGGAAAAAGACCAACTCCTTAAAAACTGTTAACAGATTATTCTGTAACAATACATTTTACACGGACAAAGCAAGTATTTGTGAGCAACCAAATAGCTACTTTATTAACATAGGAAATAAGCTTGCTGACCAACTACCACCTACTAATACAAACCCTACTATTTATATCAAACAGTCATTTTTAAATAGTTTTATGTTTCGTGCTATACATTCCCACGAAGTTTATGATGAATTAATGAGTTTAAAAACTAACAAATCATCCATTGGCATTCCACGGACATGTATAAAGCTTGCGGATGATTACATAAATGACGCATTAATGATAGTTTTCAATCACTCTTTACTTCAAGGTGTCTTCCCAGACATTTTTAAGATTTCAAAAGTAACGCCTGTTGACAATTTGGGAGAAGAAACCGACCCCTCAAATTATCGCCCGATTTCTACGTTGTCTGCTCTTGCCCAAATTTTTGAAAAGCTTATCTGTAAGCAACTTGTTAGTTATCTAGAGAAGGAAAAGATTCTAAACGAATTCCAGTTTGGATTTAGAAAGGGTCATTCCACTTCTCAAGCGATAACAGAAATTGCTGAGAATTTACGTAAAGCCGTAGATAACAACATGTATTCTTGTGGGGTGTTTCTACATTTCTCTAAAGCTTTCGATACCGTTAACCACAAAATATTGTTGACTAAACTGGAATCTTATGGAATCAGAGGTTTACCACTTCAACTTTTTTCCGAGTTATCTTACTAATAGAAAACAATACACTTCATTAGGAAATTATCTCTCTTCAATGGAAACTGTATCTTGTGGTGTACCACAGGGAAGCTCGTTAGGGCCCGTGCTTTTTTTAATTTACATCAATGATTTACCTAATAGTTCAAAGGCTCTCACGTTTAGGATATTTGCAGATGATACAAATATATTTGCCTCATCTCATGAAGCAAAAAGTCTTGAAACTTTAATTAATGCCGAGCTTAAAAAAGTGAAAGACTGGTGCGATATTAACAAATTATCAATAAATTTGTCTAAAACAAACTATATGATTACAAAATCATTTAGGAAAAGAAATCATGAATTTATAATCAACATGCAAAGATCAAATGGTACGAACCATTCTTTGGAAAGAAAAGATCGCATTAAATACTTGGGCGTGATGCTTGACGAAACAGTCTCTTTCAAGTACCATATCGCATATGTCTGTTCACGAACGTCTCGAAACCTTGGAATAATTTCTAAATTAAGACACTACCTAACACTTTCTCAATTAAAACAAATCTACTATAGCCTTATATATCCTTATATTTCATATGCTATATTAGCTTGGGGAAGCACTTACAAAACCTATATACAAAAAGTGCAGACCAAGCAAAACCATGCCAATAGATTAATATTTTTTGCAAGAGCTTTCGGTGAACAAACCGATAGCGCTGCCCCTTTAATAAACCTTTTATAACTTCTCACAGTGAACAATGTTTACCGTTTACATGCATTAAGATTTACTCACTTGTGGCATAAGAACCTTCTTCCAAACGTTTTCCATGCCGATTTCTTCCAGTACGCTAGTAGTTTACATACTTATTATACTAGATACGCCGTGGGTCATAATCTCTACAAACCACGAGTCAGAACAAACACTGGGAAACAAACTATATCCTATATGGCTTCCATCTTTTGGCATAATATTCCTTCTTATTTGAAAAATCTTAATGTGTATCAATTTTCCAAACAAATTAAGCTATACCTCTTCTCTGAACAACTCGAAAATTCCATGAGATAACTAACATTTTGAACATTTAACTCCTTTGAATATCCACTGCTCATATGGTTCGGTCTTTCTCCTTGTGTTTGCACTTTATTTACTCATCTCTTTCAATCCTTTAATCTTATTTTGTTTTGCACTTAAAAGGCAGGAGAATAAATCGAAAACCGCAAGGTTCTTTTATCCTCCTGGCTCAACTTTAAGCATATCTATTTTTTTAACCAACTGCAGTATGTAAATATGTCTCTAAGTGTTTTGAGTAAAAAATTATTGTTGTTGTTGTTGTTTCTTCTTCCATTTTATCAGTTGAAAATTCACCTTCCGGAGTATCTTTTAAGTAGTTCTTGATTTTTATGCCTTTTACGCGAATTAAAAGACAGAACTTCGAAGGACATGAAGTTGTTTTGCTCAAAATGAAGAAACCAACTCAATCTGAAATCTCGAGCCGCAGAAAGCGCGCGAAAAATGAAGCCTCGTTTTGGCTTGGGTGTCTCGTTTTGGTTAACCTGACTTGAGCCTGCGATCCAATCGAAAACCATAACCTGGTCAGCTGTCAACTCCAAAAAAAAAACAGCTGGCCTCGATGAATTCTAGAATTGAGCCTGCGACATGGTCACGTGATACTGGTCAGCGGAAACCTTGTTTTGACACCTGTCAATTGGTTATGACACGGATACCCTATATCAAAGATGTACGCTGTAAACTAGGCGATCAGCTGGAGTATGTCCGCCATGTTGGCCGCCATGTTGGATTATTATGATTATTATTAGGATATTATTAATTATTGGGTGACGTCGTCGTCGTCGTCGTGCGCGCCCACGGGCAATACCGCTAGCCATTTTTACCATGAGAAAAGCAGTTGACGGGTTTCTATAAGTAGTTTCTGAAAAAATGTCACCGTATCTTGACAATATTTTGTTCGACAAAAAATAGAGTTCTGTTGATTTCTATGGATCCCTATGGAGTTCTATGGAAACCCAAAGTTAAGGTGATTCCTCTCAATTGCATGGCGCATCCTTACTACGCATAATTTATGGTGTCATTTGACGCGCGCGCACAATAGAAACAGTGTATTTGCCTTGACAATGAGCTTTTCCCTTTGTCGTCGTGTTGCAAAGAAACGAGCACGGTGACCACCCTTTTTTATTGGTGTTATTTACTTCTAATAGGCACACGAAAAACATATTTTAAGGAGAAAAAAAGTTTAATAGTAGAAGTTGGATTATTTCCATATAAATGACGTGAAACTCTGCATTTGGAGCCAGGGAGGAGTATGACATGATGACGCAGTGGACCACTTTTCTTACATTATTTACAAGATCGGGCAATTTGAAATCGGTATACTGAAAGATTATAGCCCAGACACACAATTAGGCTCTGGGTATCAATACTATTCAAATTTTTTGCTACATAATAACAATTTTTTTTCGGTTGTTCATTTCTCGAGCAACTCCGTAAAATCGCTCAGAAAAATAGGCATGCAGGGCGAAAAGAGGCATGGTGACCCCATCTTTTTATTGCATTTTTTCAATGTCCTATGCATGGATATCAATTATGCCAAGTTTGAAAAAAATCTTAATAGTACATACTTTTCAGGGGAATTACCTTAAAGGGGCAGTGTCACGCTATTGTACCATCACTTCAAAAGGCTTAAAACTGCCAATGCATCAGTGGAAGCCTTAAAATAATTGTCTAGTTTTGTTGCCAACGACATTAGTACTGCATTGACACTGTAAACGCCTGTATTCCATCTAAGATGACGAGGATGGAAATGGATTGAAATTTGAAAAAACTTGCCAGTTTTTTCAAAAATTTCAAGTGATGCATTGAAAAATCATCAAAAAAATTATTATGGTTAGCTCTCCCTGCTAAAATTTCATTAGAATTCATATTGCTGATTCTGTAGGAGCATTTTTTGCACGATAACAGGAAAAAGGTAGTAATTTTGGCAGAATTGAACCAAAAAGCAGCAAAAATACCGGTGACAGTGCTCCTTTAAGGAGCCTGTTCTTTCTGTCCCAAAAATCACGGGCCACAGCCAGGTCTATGGTCATTTCCCGGTACGCATGCATCAGAGCAAGGGAAGACAGCCGTTCCGTTTTCATGGTGGCACGCAGGTAGGTTCTTACCGGGATTACCGGGACCGGGATCTGAGCATCGAACTGCTAGAGCGTTCCCGGGCGGCCGTTGAAAAGAGCATTGTGAGAAGAATGGTGAGTACTGCAGTTACGTTTGGTTAGAGGACTGGATTTGCGCTCCCAAGGGTTTCTGTTAGGGTCGCCGGGCTCTCACCAGGAGGAGAATTCGGCACCTCGTTTTCCATTTAAGGATCCCAGTATCATATTCTCTCTTCTTAGATAGATCGTTTTTGTATGTGTCATATACCTTATCCCGAACTTTTTGGGAAATTGCTCCAAATAATGAAAAAATTAAACGAGACTTACCCGGAAGTTGAAGTTTACTTACTACCGAGCCGTGGAGTCAGAAGAGGATTACGTGAGATTGCGCGACCTGCCAGCCCAGCTCAGTATTTAAAACATGTCGGATGGTCACACCACAATGATAGGGGAGGGACGATGTGCACAGGTAATTGCACGCACAGCCATTAGGGTGGGCACCTAATCCCCTTTTGACTCCACGGCTCGGTAGAATTACAATGAAACTTCAACTTCCAGGTAATTCTCGTTTAATTTTTTAATTCTACCTCACCGTTACGTCATTCAGGGATCACGTGAGAAATAAAGCAGGGTGGCCAGACGACAGAGAATGCCCAACAGCACACTATCGTAAAAACGGTGTAAACTGTATTTAATGACAACATACGATAATACAGTAGACTAGTTTTCATAACAAGCGTTCGGCTCAGTCAAGGTTAAGTAAGCTTGACCCAGTCACATCCTTGATGGGTACTAACTATCGGTTTGTTATAATACTTGCTAAAAGTAGAAGCATGCGACCAATCACCAGCTGATAAAATCTTGTCTAAAGGAACCCCTCTAGAACTGGCTGCACTTACTGAAGCTGATCTAGTACTATATGCCCTAAAAACCTCAATGTCAATGCCTGAATCACTTCACAGCTGTTTGATCCATCTTCTAATTGTATCTCTTGAAACCGCTTTATATGGCTTGTTAAAGATTATTAGCAGCTTCGTTTCACCTCCCCGTAGGGGTTTTGTTACAGCTAAATATTTTTGTAGATAGGTATAAATACATAGCCGTCTATCGGGAGCATAAGCCTTAAATTTCAAATCTTGTAAATGCCTCCCTGGCTTAGTGTGTTTAACTTTACTTGAAACTTTAACGTAAAATGGGACTCGTAGACAATCATATCTTTCAAATCTAATAAATGGTTTGTTTGTATCCTCTGACCTGATAACAACATCAACATCATTGTCACCTTGAAGGAGGAGATTTCTCTTTAGAGACAATTTTGTAACGGGACTCAGAGTTTTCAAATAAGATAACACAACGTTCACATCCCAGATTTCAGCATACTTCGGGGGTGTGGGTCGTGACTAGAAAACGCCTTTCATAAACCTTCTGACTAGAGGGTGATTCCCCACAGAAATGTTTCATGGGAAGACAATAAAGGTAGACAATGCACTTCTGGCAGTATTAAGGGCACTATAGCCACAGTTAACCTCGAACAGTTCAGTTAGAAAATATAACACGTCCTCTACAGGTGGTGAAAACATATCAACTTGCCGTCCACTGCAGAACTTTTGTAAATATCCAGCGTATTGTTTTTGAGTGGAGTCTCGCCAGGATGACACGATGATTTGAGGGTTTGCTCTCGAAGACCTTTTTCACCGAGGGATTCCCGGACAAGTGACAGGCCAGAAGTACTAACTTTGAATGCAGTGGATGAATGAGCTCTTGGTTGTATGGCAATTTGAGCAGATGTTTTTCCCCGGGCAGTAGCAGTGGTTTGGATACCAAGGTTGTGTTGGCCAATTCGGGGCCACAAGTATTCCATCTGCTCGATCGTCTTCTATTTTTTGTACAACTGAAAGGAGGAAACGCAAAAAACGTGTCAGAATGCCAATCTAGCGTAAAATCGTCAACAGCTTCTGCTCCAGAATCTGGTTGCCGAGCAACATATCTTTGCAGTTGATGATTCAGTCGAGAAGCAAAAAGATCTATTTGGGGTCTGAAGAAATATGCTGCGATTGATTCAAAAGTGGTTTCATCTAGTTTCCATTCAGTTTGGTCACAAAATACACGTGACGCTTTGTCTGCTGCTACATTGCTTGTGCCTGGCAAGTGAGCAGCACTAATCCATAGATTTCTTTCAATGCACCAAAACCAAATTTCCCTTGCTAGGGAGTTACATGTGGTAGAATGACTTCCATGTATTGCTACTTTCCTAAATAAACGGATCAGACTATAAAAAATACATTTCGGTAGTTTGGTCCACTTTGGCCTCGTTAGCACCCCCCCACCCCACCCCCTGCTTACGGGCCTGCGTCGGCGACGAAGATGACGGTGCTGGTTTTGCAGAACAGCTTCAATTTATTCAAGAACTCGATAGTTTGTTACTTGATAAGTCGGAACTGAATGCACTAGTTGTAGGAGGTGACTGGAACTGCACTTTATCAAGGAAAGACAAAAACTACGAGGTGGCGCAAGATGGAAACATACAAGTTATCGAAATGCGGTTTTAATTACGATGGAAATGTTCGACTTAATCGACATCCAAAGGGTGAAAAGCCCGAACGTCAACAAATATTCCAATCTCTCAAAAGCTTTAGATGTGAAATCGCGAAAAGACTTTCTTCTGATAGCTAAGAACCTATCCAAGCATGTTATTAAGTCTGATATCCAACCCTCAATAGCTCCGGATCACTGTGCAGTTTATGTAACTTTGTCCATTCCAGAAACTAAGCTTAGAGGACCAGGTTTTTGGAAATTTAATAACTCGCTACTTGCCGATGACAGCTAGTAAAAAGAACCAACTTTCAACATCCTCTTACAAGTTTCCAAAGAGTGAGATTATGACCAAGAGTCAAATCTCGAGAATCAGGAATTCATGGGAAGCGCTCCACACAATCTCACACTTTAAAAACTTTTAAGAGCATGTTGAAGGTAACTGGTTTTTACTAGCTGTGTTAAGTACTAATAGTGCGCGCAGCTTGGAGCGTGTCTCATTAATTCATGATTTTCGAGATTTTCACTCTTGGTCATAATCTTACTTTTTTAAAACTTGTAAGGGCATGTTGAAAGTAGGTTGTGTTTAATAACTGTAATGAGTACTGTGTGCTGTGTGCGCAGGCATTGGAGTGCTTCCCATGAATTCCTGATTTCCGAGATTTTAGCTATTACTAATAACTCAACCTTTGAATACTTGAAAGAGCGTGTTGAAAGTAGTTGTTTTTTTCTAGTTGTGATCAGTACTACTTTTACGCACGGTCTGGAGAGCGTCTCATTAATTTCCGATTTCCCAGATTTTGACTCTCGATCTTAATCTCACTCTGAAAACGTGTAAGAGCATGTTGAAAGTAGGTTTTGTTTAATAGCGGAGCACCATACCTATAGCTGGCGAAAGAAACGCGCGCGCGCGCGAAGTTGCGAGGAGACGCGACGTGAGAGGAGCGCCTCGCGTCGCGTCTCCTCGCAACTTCGTACGCGTCTTTCGCCCGCCCCTAAATCAGTCCAATCCATCGCCGAAATTAGAGAAGGCTTGTAGTGTAGTTTTCCTTTAAAACTGGTGAAAGCATCTTTCGAAAGAAGTATAGGAGTTGGGGGTACGAGCACAGTTTTGTGCTCTTACCCAACCAACTCCTATACTACTCGCCATTTGTTGGTAATCTATATGTTTTTATTAATTTCTGGTACCAGCACATGATTAAATTCTTGGAAGGAAATGGATATCTTCTTCATTAATGAATACCAATATATAAAAAAGTAAAGAATAATATGTTTAAGAAAGAATGGCATAATGTCCATATGCATAACTGTTGATTCCGTCTTTTGATAAATATCTTTTGTCATCGAAACAGCTGAGTGATACTTAATTGATTCCATAACTTCCCAATTGATGGTTTTGACTTCTGATTGTTTTCATTTTATGATACATCTGTTTGTTATTGAATAGAGTGTCTTTATGATTCTCATGCTTGATTTTATTTTTGATTATGTTCTTTTTGATTCCTTTTGCTGTTTTTCCTCCTTTTTGGTTATCTTCAATATAACTGTACATCTTTGATTTCAATCCAATGAATTCACAAATAGGTACTCCTGCTGCCTCATCTTTCATTTTTCCAATTACTTTTTTATTGGTCTTATTGAAATAAGGTGAGCTTTCAGGGTAGTCACTATTGTCAAATTTATCTTTATCATTCCAGAAATCCCTATAGACATAATAATAATAATAATAATAATAATAATAATAATAATAATAATAATAAAGACTTTATTTATCCAGGGTAGCACGTAATAGCCACAGGCTAATAAACTTGTGGCCCTGATAAATCAAATTAAATCAAATCAAATCAAATGTTGGTTTTTGGGGAGAGGGGAAAACCGGAGTACCCGGAGAAAAACCTCTCGGAGCAGAGTAGAGAACCAACAAACTCAGCCCACTTATGACGCCGAGTCCGGGAATCGAACACGGGACACATTGGTGGAAGGCGAGCGCTCTCACCACTGCGCCAACCCTGCTCCCCCAATTCAATTTCATATGTCAAACTGTCTGTATCAGTGAAGAGCAGCTTGGCCTTATTACCATACTTTTGTTTAATGTAATTATAATGGAAATCATACATTAGTGTCTTACTAAGATCAAGAATACACATTCCTACATATGCCGGCCTGTTCAAAGTCAGTGTTTCTTTGATCTTGTGCACTGCAACCAGATTTTCATTGAATACATTTCGGTAGTTTGGTCCACTTTGGCCTCGTTAGCACCCCCCCCCACCCCCACCCCTGCTTACGGGCCTGCGTCGGCGACGAAGATGACGGTGCTGGTTTTGCAGAACAGCTTCAATTTATTCAAGAACTCGATAGTTTGTTACTTGATAAGTCGGAACTGAATGCACTAGTTGTAGGAGGTGACTGGAACTGCACTTTATCAAGGAAAGACAAAAACTACGAGGTGGCGCAAGATGGAAACATACAAGTTATCGAAATGCGGTTTTAATTACGATGGAAATGTTCGACTTAATCGACATCCAAAGGGTGAAAAGCCCGAACGTCAACAAATATTCCAATCTCTCAAAAGCTTTAGATGTGAAATCGCGAAAAGACTTTCTTCTGATAGCTAAGAACCTATCCAAGCATGTTATTAAGTCTGATATCCAACCCTCAATAGCTCCGGATCACTGTGCAGTTTATGTAACTTTGTCCATTCCAGAAACTAAGCTTAGAGGACCAGGTTTTTGGAAATTTAATAACTCGCTACTTGCCGATGACAGCTAGTAAAAAGAACCAACTTTCAACATCCTCTTACAAGTTTCCAAAGAGTGAGATTATGACCAAGAGTCAAATCTCGAGAATCAGGAATTCATGGGAAGCGCTCCACACAATCTCACACTTTAAAAACTTTTAAGAGCATGTTGAAGGTAACTGGTTTTTACTAGCTGTGGTAAGTACTAATAGTGCGCGCAGCTTGGAGCGTGTCTCATTAATTCATGATTTTCGAGATTTTCACTCTTGGTCATAATCTTACTTTTTTAAAACTTGTAAGGGCATGTTGAAAGTAGGTTGTGTTTAATAACTGTAATGAGTACTGTGTGCTGTGTGCGCAGGCATTGGAGTGCTTCCCATGAATTCCTGATTTCCGAGATTTTAGCTATTACTAATAACTCAACCTTTGAATACTTGAAAGAGCGTGTTGAAAGTAGTTGTTTTTTTCTAGTTGTGATCAGTACTACTTTTACGCACGGTCTGGAGAGCGTCTCATTAATTTCCGATTTCCCAGATTTTGACTCTCGATCTTAATCTCACTCTGAAAACGTGTAAGAGCATGTTGAAAGTAGGTTTTGTTTAATAGCGGAGCACCATACCTATAGCTGGCGAAAGAAAAGCGCGCGCGCGCGAAGTTGCGAGGAGACGCGACGTGAGAGGAGCGCCTCGCGTCGCGTCTCCTCGCAACTTCGTACGCGTCTTTCGCCCGCCCCTAAATCAGTCCAATCCATCGCCGAAATTAGAGAAGGCTTGTAGTGTAGTTTTCCTTTAAAACTGGTGAAAGCATCTTTCGAAAGTAGTATAGGAGTTGGGGGTACGAGCACAGTTTTGTGCTCTTACCCAACCAACTCCTATACTACTCGCCATTTGTTGGTAATCTATATGTTTTTATTAATTTCTGGTACCAGCACATGATTAAATTCTTGGAAGGAAATGGATATCTTCTTCATTAATGAATACCAATATATAAAAAAGTAAAGAATAATATGTTTAAGAAAGAATGGCATAATGTCCATATGCATAACTGTTGATTCCGTCTTTTGATAAATATCTTTTGTCATCGAAACAGCTGAGTGATACTTAATTGATTCCATAACTTCCCAATTGATGGTTTTGACTTCTGATTGTTTTCATTTTATGATACATCTGTTTGTTATTGAATAGAGTGTCTTTATGATTCTCATGCTTGACTTTAATTTTGGTTATGTTCTTTTTGATTCCTTTTGCTGTTTTTCCTCCTTTTTGGTTATCTTCAATATAACTGTACATCTTTGATTTCAATCCAATGAATTCACAAATAGGTACTCCTGCTGCCTCATCTTTCATTTTTCCAATTACTTTTTTATTGGTCTTATTGAAATAAGGTGAGCTTTCAGGGTAGTCACTATTGTCAAATTTATCTTTATCATTCCAGAAATCCCTATAGACATCTTCAGCTTCAATTTCATATGTCAAACTGTCTGTATCAGTGAAGAGCAGCTTGGCCTTATTACCATACTTTTGTTTAATGTAATTATAATGGAAATCATACATTAGTGTCTTACTAAGATCAAGAATACACATTCCTACATATGCCGGCCTGTTCAAAGTCAGTGTTTCTTTGATCTTGTGCACTGCAACCAGATTTTCATTGAATATCTTACTGCTAACATAAGTTGGTTTACTGGCTAATTTCAATAGCTTCTTCTCATCTGTCACCAATCTGACATCTACTCTCTTTCTGAGATTCTCCATGGTTTTGCCAAAAAAATACTGAGTTGTTCATTAACTTGAAAAAGTCTTTCTCAAAAGCATTTTTGGCATTAGTTCTTTTCTGAGTGTTGAATTCAATGTACTGCCTCAGCCAAGGGGACTGATTGAACTCAAGCACCCTATGGATTTTTGTTATTTTCAAACCCAAGTCTGTGTATAATTGGAGGTTCCTGTAATGCAGTACATACTTCTCTTTGCTGCTTAATGTTGGTATCAGTTTATGTACCAAACCAGTTGATATATTATATTTCTTTGCTATATCCTTGCAATAGTCTGAAAGCATGTCTTCAGTTACTTTCACCTTCTCTGGCCCAAGTGGGTAATCATTATGTAGATCATGCAACTCCTGGGGATATTCCAGATCAACTTCCAGAATCAAACCCTTGTTGCTATCTTCTTTGTACTTAGCCAGGTTGAGATTATTTATTTTATTCTCAGTCATCCATCTGAATCCACCAGTTGGAAGGTATTGGCTCATTGCCCAACCATATAGATTATTGGCATCAAGATACATAATGTATTTTGAGGGCGCCTTCTCATCATACTCATTCATGTATTTATTATTTGCTTTACCATAACGGTTAGCAATATAGCTGATACCACCTCTCATACCCTTTTCAATGAACTGGAACATATCAATGTCAGTCATCAATTCCAGTTTGATATCAGTCATCTTTAACATTGCATCCCATGATAAGCCAGGAGATGTGAAATAGTGGCATGGGTCCAGTTTGTAGTACTCAATACATGTTTTTCTGAAGTTTTCAAATACATCAGCCAATAGTAGTACATCTGTTTTAAGGTACAGATCATGATACTCACCCATGTTATTCAAAGAGAATGCATTCCAAACAGTCTGAGCATGTGCATAATCTTCATCTGATATATGTTCATCACTCAATATGCTATAAAATTCATCTTTTGATGGCAGCTTTTGGTTAAATTTATTGAAACTATCCATATAGTCATAAGGATAAACACCTTTCTGTGCCACCAGATTAAGATCATTTCCCTTGAACTCTTGTGAGGTGTATTTTAAGGCTTCTTTTGGTAGATTGCCTACAAGTTTTTCCAAACTAGAGCTCATGAACTGGAAACTATCAAGAAAGGTCAAGTGATTACCAAGCATGAAAGCCATATACTTCTCCATGTTATTGGGGATAGCATTGATTGTCATTTGGCACTTTTCACCTTTCTTATTTTTATAGGTGTGTTTCTTTACAATTGCACCGATCTCTTGCATGATAAAATGACTATCATAACCTCTTAGATTGTGAAATATAACAGGTATCTTTATTTCTTCTGGATTGACTCTAAGTTTCAGGTTACATTCTTGATGAGCTGATCCTCTATACTGGCCAGTAATATGACAGTGATCTCGTACTCGAATATCTTTGTCAGTGTATTTTTTATCACAAATGTGACAAACTTCGGCTTTTTGGAATTCCTCCTCATCATCTTTTGTCATTTTCAATGGTTTGTTGAATTCTTTTTTAACAATCTTCTTGCAATATGCAACTTCCTCCAACATAGCTTCCATGAATTTGTACACAGCCTTTTCACCCCTGTATATTGCTGCTGGTTTGCTGTATTTATCATCATAGCAACAAACAACTTTGTATCCATATCCACAATCAGTATGCTTCTGATAGGCTTCGGTGAATGATTAATCATTGTTGGGTTGGCAACCGTGTATTTTTTCAGTGATAGCCTCAAAATCAGCATAGATCACAAATGGTACCTGTTGTTGTTTATGAAAGTTGTTGAATTTCAGAATATTGTTATCCTTGGTTGGCATCTTTATTGCTTGTGTGCCATTAACTTGCATGCAGTTGTCCTTGTGATCATTCAACACCCTTTCAGAGCTGAAGCATTGAAGGCAGTTCATGCAAAAGTGTTTTCTTTCTTTATGCTTTGTTTGATTGTACATAAACTTGTTGAAATCATTGATTAGCACATAATGCTTGTTTTCATTTTCAGTTATTAGAAGCAGATTTAAGCAGTCTGCATATTTCTCTTTTGAAACAAAAATTGGGTATGGTTGTTTGTCCTCATAACCGAAAACATTGATGTTGATCTCATTTTGTTTTTCAATCTTATTGTACTGCTTTGTTGCCACTGGGAACTCAATTCCTGAATAATCCAATTTGTCGATATACTGTTTATCAACTTTTTTAATCCTCTGTGGGTTTTTGTCTTGTGGATTCAAATGCCTGATGTGACACCATCTGAAGCATTCATTATCTTCATTTTTAATATTGATCAACCCCTTCAGACTGTTTCTGAGTTCATTTGGTATTTTATTGTATGAGGAGCCTCTCATCGGTTGATATTTCACAACATTAAGATAGTGGTTTTCGACTGATTCAATAGTCCAGCCAGAACCTTCAGATACCCATTTAGCTATCTTATTCAATATTTCCTGCTTTGATAATTCAAGTGATTCTGAAATTCCTGGATCATTGATAATTGTTTGAGGTGTGCTGTTGAAATAGCCTGTTTTAAACTCTAGACTTCCATCCGTCATTTTTGTGAATTGCACTTTAAGTGTCTCAACAAATTTCAGTCCTTTCATTTCATTTAACAATTTTTTAATGTGTGTTTCGATTGCCATTCTTGTGTTTAGTAGCTGATCTAGCGGGTCTTTGTCATTTTTTATTCCAATTTCATAAGACTCAGTGAAGCCCTTTAGAGCTTTCTCTGTTTGTGTAATCCTTGTACTCGGTGCAGGTACTGGTCTCTTGGTTCTGGGGGCTGGAATAAGTCTTGTTGGTGGGGGAATATTGTGTTCATAATCTTGTACCATCTGTTTAACACTCTTGCGAGGTGCTGGAACTGGTCTGTCTTCATCAACTATAACTATTTTGGGTTTCTTCTGTTTTTTATTTCTGATCTCATTAACTTCTGTTGCTTCTCTACTTTTTCAAGCCTTTCATTCATCTTAATCAACATTTCTATGAGCTGGGATTTGCTAAGTTTTTTGAAATCTTTCTTATTCATCTTATATTATAATTAGATAATAATTTATATACTTTTAAATGTCTTAATAAAAATTTTTATTTAAAGAATTATTATGTAAACTATATTATAATGAATAAGATTGAAATTAACGAGTGCGTTTACAACATTCATCCAGTTTACGATCTGTATGCTTCTGATAAGGATGGAAATGTTATAAATATCATCAAAAAAGTACCGATGAAGGGAGCTGAACATTACACAGGATACTTGTTATGTAAAGTGAGAAAACATGGTCAAAATGGTCGAAAAAATTATCGTGTCCATCGGTTTGTTTGGGAGTGCCACAATGGTATTATTCCAAAGGATAAAGTCATCGATCATATCAATGACACAAGAGACGACAACAGATTGTGTAATCTACAGCTTTTAACACAGAGTGAAAACACTTTGAAATCTGTTAAGTATCGTGACTATTCATACCCAAAAAATGTCCAAAGAAATCCAAGATGTGTGAAAGCGACTAATATTTCGACAAATGAGGTTTTACACTTTAATAGTATATACTGCTGTTCACAATATCTTGATATAGGTCAATCCGCTATAAGAAAAGTTTATGATGGAGTTAAATATTTCAAATCAAGTAAATCAAAGAAAGATGGTTATTCATACAAATTTGAGTATGTCAAAAAAGAGGATCTACCAGATGATTATATCAAATCAGCTAATAAAAGACCAAGGAGAGTTCCCGATGAAGACAAAAAGAGTCACCATGCGCTGTCATTGAAAAAATGGACAAACAAAGAGTACAAATGTCCCAGGTGTGACAAAGTGATGAAAAACAATAATAGACAATATCACAATAAAAAGTGCAAATAATTATTCTCCGTTCAGATATCTTCTGCTTTCTTCCAAATGCTTAGTTATTTCGTGGATCAAGTCTTCGAAACAATTACTCATGATGTACCGGCATTCGTTTTTCTCATACTTTGCCTTCATTTTGAGCTGATTATTGGACACAGTGAAGATGCCAGTTGGGCTTTTAAATTCAAGACACAAAGCATTGTATTTTTCAGTTGCATTCAATAACATCAAATCACACTGACCGGCCATATATCCTTTGTTATAACTTCTGATTCTTATCCCCGGAGTCATTTGATTCTCACCTAGTCCTGCGATCATTAATGCGTCTTCATATTTCCTTCTGATAAATGATACAACACTGCTATGTAGATCATATTCATTTTTAATTGAAATTATATTATTTTTCATATATTATAATAATTTATTTTTTATTTTTAATTGATTTTCGACCTGTGTTTAAATATAGTCAGGAATAATAATATTCTTGGCTACCGTGAGCAAATAACAGTATATACTACTGTAAGGTCTACTTATATATATGTTAGATAATTTTCTTTTTATAATATATCTTTTAAATCCCTGAACGGTATCCAACTGTTGAAGTCATCACTATATCCCTTCCACTTAACCAAAGCTTGTTTCTTCTTGTAATCTCTGCGAATGACTTTATCAATACGGAAAACATCCTGTCTGGCTTTTAACAATTCAGGTTCATGAAAACTCCCTTGTATTTCTTCATCGTTGAGATCTTTTAGTTTGTATGTTATTGGATTAGTGTATTGGATCTTATCAACTGTAAACACTTCTTCTGTCCAATTTGGTGTATAGCCCTTGTCAAACACATTCCGTTTATACTTAGATATTCGGATATAGATTGTCAACCCATAGATATTGTGGTTTTCTGCCTTCCTTGAATATTGTTTTGAATGCTTCAGTGACAGATTCACCTTTCTTATCCTTCAATGGGACAATCCAACCATATTTGCTGAATACATCAATAACCATAAGAAGATATCGATAACCTTTATTCCATTTACTAAACTGTTGCATTTCAACTAGATCACTTGCCCATATTTCATCAATTTTATTTACAATCACACGCCGCCGAGTGAAATTTCGTTTTATGGGTGCATGTAACTCATCTGCTAATTTTTCTTGCCAGTTTTCTTCACTCGACGGCTTTTTCCGTTTTTTGAAACACCAAGACCTAATTTCTGTTTTTTGTCAATTAAGAATCTGGCTGTTTGACCCCATTTTGGCATCTCACCATACGGTATTTGATCAAGTGACTCAACCATTGTTCTATCACAATCACCTTTATTTTTTCCCATATCATAACAAATATCATGATAAGCTGCTATTTCATCCACCTTATTGTAAGGTTGTACATTCCATTTCAAGACCTCACCAGTATTTGGATCATATTCCAACTGCTCATGCAATGGATTGTAAGGTCCCATATATTTATATTTACTTGGTGTCCAACCTGCTTTTGGTTTTGGTAGTTTACCGATCATCTTGTGAATGTCAATACCTTTGCCATAATCCAATCCCTTGATATCTGTTTTATAACGAATGTTTGGTCTCACTTTTGTTGACAGTTGATTTAAAGCTTCAGTCCCAACCTTTGTAATTATAGGCTTTGTGAGGGAAATTCCTTTATCCATCAATTGCTTTTGCAGCTTTGGATTTCTCATTGCTTCGGAAGCATAATATCTTCCCATTTCTACACCTTTCTTTGCTAAATAAGGGACTCCATGTTCTAAGAATCCTGTTAGTGCCATATCTGCGGCTGAAATCTAGTATGCCCGCCCCTTCAGACGGGCCAATCCGTTTCCCAGTCTCTTGACGAATTTAGTCTTTGTTATTCCACATTCAGCACAAGTGCATTTCATCATAGTTCGACCATTTTTTGTCTTTTGATATCTTTCACTTCCTGGCACACATTCAGTGATTTTCTTCTGTTTTACACAATATGATTTTACCATTATACCATTAAGTTAGATATTTTTAAAGTAGTCTATGATGAATCTGTGATTGACACTCACATCTGCTGGATTGAATCTGGAATTGTGTATTATATCCAGTATAGATGTTCCTTTTTGTCTCTCAAGAAGATAGTATAAACACCAATATCCACATAATACTGATTCCCTTTCTTGTATCTCATCACCAGAGTATTCAAGTTGTTTACCGCTTGTAGCCATATATATTTGAACTTCTGTTGGCATCATTAAACCGAAAGAGTCAAAGTATTCACAGTATTTATCATTTTTGAAATTCCTATAACAAACCCAATGAGTACCAGGTCCAATTTTGGAATCAAGATTGACTATCCCACATTCATTCTTTTTTATTTGTCTCGGCAGATTGTCTCTTGAAAATACTCCTCTAAAATGTTTTATTCCAAGTTGTTTCACCCAATTGATTAAATCAAAGTTGGATAAGGGTTTGTTTACAAAATGGTTCCTAGTATGGGGATTGAATTGAATGGACTGTCTTTTCCCAGTAGAAGCCCTTTTCCCTTTTTGGTCTTTTTTTTTTCATTCCATAACCGATTGGGTTATCCCATGTACCAACAACTGGGGGTGATTGCCATGGAATCACAGCGTGTTTCCCACCACTTTTATTTTTATTAACTGTAATGTTATCTGGAACATGAACTGGTAATGACCGTCTAGAACGGCTGTGTTCAACATGCAAACCTTTTCCAGTTAAGGCATTCATAAGCAGAGGAATTCCAATACTTGCCAAAATTGTTCCAAGAAAACCACCAGACTGAGTTTTTGTTGGTTTGATAGCAAGTTGTCCACCAGACTGCATCGCATTGACAAGATCAGCCATTTGTCTCACATTCAATAAATTTCTAAAATTCAATAGTTGGGGCAAGTTTTCATTGGGAATAATGAATCCTCCTTTTTGTTTCTTTCCAAATAGTTTATCAATGCCGAGACTTGCTAATGAAGAAAGAGCACCTGTGGCCAATGCTGGAGCCGCTTTAGCTACTGCTTTACCTGCATAAGGCAATAGTCTTGTTCCAAGTGAAAAAAGACTTGACCAAAGAGAACCTCCATGTACAACCGCCTTTCTGATTTGACTTTTTGATATATTGATATCAGAACCTTTTCCCAATCTTTTTGATTTCATTAGTTTGTTGATTTGTCTTTTTGTCAACATAAGTTGATCACCACCAGACAATTCACCATGCGTCAGCCTCAATGTTACCGCTGAATTTGATTTAATAGCTTTTGCCAGCTTTTCTTTCTGACCTTGTGACAGTGTCACTCCATGAGGATGATAAGTAGTCATATAATATATGTTTATACTAAATTGTATTTAATATAAATAATGATTTAATTTAATTATTTAATTATTTAATTATTTATTTTATTTAATTATTTAATTTAATTAATTTATTTAATTATTTCCATTTACATAGATCTCAGAATCAACTTTCCATCAGTCTTTCTCATCTCAACATCCTGTTCATACAGCACAAGTGCATACACACTGTAATCAGCATTTGTTACCCCACTCAAAGTGTATTTGAAAGTCAGTTTTGTCATTCCATATTCTATGTCCTGCTTCTGTTTTGTCAGATCAAAGTAAATGAAAGGGAATATTGTACCAAAGTTTCCTCTTGTGAGAAGGGTGTTCTCACTGAATTCATTTACAACTTGAACATATTTCAAAACATCTCTGAATACTCTTGAGGGTTCTGTTGATGGATTATAATGAACCTCTGGATAATCATTTCCATTGCCAACTTCAAGATAACAATTTGTCAGTGTTTGGTTATTTGCAACTGAGAATGTGTTGTACAAGAATTTATTGGCTGTCTGAGATGCATCACTTGCATCATTGATGATGAATACAAACACATGTCTGGGTTTGTTTATTCCTGTGGAAATACGGAAATTGGCAGTCTGTTGTCTTGTTGAATTGCCTCTCTCAACCATTTCTCTCATGTAAGTCCACTTTCTGTTGTCAAGATACGTGCTCATGTACAAAGACTTTCCCTCAGAATTGAAAACAATACGAGGAACTATTAGCTGGAATTTAGTCAGTATCACACGACATTCATCACTAGCCTGCCAAACAAGATTGTCATCACTCTCAAGTGTTAGGTTCACCTCTACTTTTGAGTTAGGCAAGATTTCCTTATAAAGGTTCTTGAAAAATCCATATCTGTTCAATGCTATCTCTGCATTTATTTCACCACCATCATTAAGCAAAGCTTTACGATCTGAGAATCCTTTGTTATAAGCAGCTTGTGCCACTCTGTTTTCAGCACCTCTGCTGGTGTCAAGATAGAAGAACTCATTGGTTCCCTGACTTACAGCATAACCCTGTGAATACTCAAGCAATGACTTAATGTTTGTGGCTTGGTTAGCATCTCGGCATTCATAAACATCGATTCCATTCATTTTTACATTAATGGTGTTAATAAGAGCGTAAACTGAATTAACAATACCATTTTGATCTGCAGCAGCAATATTAGCTCCATCTGCAAGCTTATTTTCTTTGAAAATAACATTAAAACGGGCATTATACCAGTCAAATGGTGTTGTCTCTCCACTGTTATCAACAACAAATCGGTAACCTGTTTTCCTCTGATGAGCATTATTTGCAATCACAGTATTAAGTGCTGTCTCAAGCTCAAAGACAACATCTTCATATCGTTCGATATATTTTGAGTTGCGATAGTTCGACATATATTATTGTGTTAGATAAAAGTTACTTAATTTTTCGAGGTCTGCCTCTCTTTCTTTTGATCTCACCCCCAGTCTTAATCTCACTCTCAGTTCCACTTTTTCTCTTTTTCTTGCTTAAGAGTTCTATTATTTTATCACCACCTTTTTTGCCAGCATGTTCACCAATTGTTGTAGCTGCTTTTTCAGCTGCTTTTTTTACAGCTGTTTTGGCAATGTCAGTAAAGATGCCTTCACCAATTTGCTCATATTTTTTGTACTCAAACCTCTTCATATAATATTAGGTTTTATAATTCTGTCCCTCTCAAGAATAACTCAATATACCAATCTATCCCATTTAAATCTACTGGAGCTCTAGAAGAGTCTGTGACATAAACGCATTGAACTGATTGTGTGTGTTGAGACTGGATTCCATGAAAGAAAACGAGGTTTGTAAGTGAAAGGTAAACTTCTGACGAGATCTGTGACTGGAATAACAGCGATTGTATTTGTACTATTGCCATCAACAATGCTATCTATCACATTATCACAATTAATATAAATTTCATCCACTCCTCTTGTAATATCAGGTAGATTTGCTCCATATTCTGTTGCTGAAACTAATTTTGAATCGAAACCGATAAGTTTTCTGAAATCAAGATTTCTCAGATCCACTCGATAGTTTTCATCAAGTTCAATCAAAATGCGATATGTTGACAAAACGAAATATATATTGATGCCATACTTGAATTTTGATTTGTCTGTTTCAGATGGATTCAGTACATGGCTATTTTTACTCATATACTCATGAATGTAACTATTGATATCGTCGTATGAATACATCCCGTCAACGAATGTTATTGTTTCCCAGTTTGCACCTTTGTCATGGCTATATTTCGTTTGATTATTCCCTAAAGACTCTCTGATGTTGTACCAACTGTATGTCATATTGATAACATTCACAGCCATTTCATATTTCAAATCATTCGTTAATTTGATAGGTGTATTGAATCTTTTTTCAAAATCATGACTCTTACTAACACCAATTTTGTCTCTGTTTTTACTGTTGAATCGTAATGAAATTTCTGTCATATACTTTTACATTAGATATTTCATCATTATTTTATTAAGCTCCTCGTTTCCAACAATACCCAGTCTGCTCAATGTATGCAATATCTTTACAAACTCATTTCTGACACTCATACTGTTATTACCAGCAAAAATAGACCCACCAAGTAACTGTAAACGTGAAAGCAAGTCGCCAACATTATTATAATGAACAACACCTGCTCCATATTGTTTTCTCTTTCTCATTCCTTGCCCTGTTTTGTATTTGTAAGAAGCTAATACATCTCCAATCGTATCTCTATATTTCTTCAAAGTTTGTAATTCTCTATCATAAGATTGTTTATCTTCTAGTTTTTTTATTTTTTATTTTTTACTTCCTAATTTCTGGGTGATATTTATAGCTTTTTTGTTTTCTTCAATAAGTTTTTGTGGGAGGACTTGAGTCAAATCGCTTGGTTTCAAAAGCTTGTTATTTTTTAATATAATTCTGTCATCTTTATCAAAATTATTATCGATATTTAAAATGCTGGGTTTCTCATCCTCATCTTTATCTTCTTTAGGTGCTTCAATGGCTTTAGGAAGTTCCTCACCTATTACAATTGCTCTGCGATTAGCTTCAATAACATCATCAAGTCCTTGTGTTAAAGCCTGTTGATTTTGTTTCAACTGTTCAATAACTTCATCCTGTTTCTTGTCAACACTTTCTTTCACACTCTTATGGACATCAATAGAGGGTTTCAGTAATTGCAATGTTTCATCATAAGCATCCTGTTTTCTGTTTTCATAAGTCTTGATAACCTCACGTACTTCTCTTGTTTAATTTCCAGCTTCAATTCCACTTTCAAGAAGCCTTTTCATACGTTCTATATCCATATACAATTGTGTTAGACTAATCTAAACTATTAACATATGGAAATTCCAAATTATGATATCGTTCAGAATTCAAATAATTCATTCAGACAGTTGTATCCGTATATGCCAAAAGATACATTCAGAATGTTATTGGCTGGAAATTCTGGATCTGGAAAGACAACCTTGTTCTTGCATCTGATTATGGAACCTTTGGTCCATTATGATCAAATACATCTGTATGCCAAAAACTTGGATCAAGACAAATATCAATATTTACAGCAAGTCATGGATGGAATAAGCAAACAAGTTGGTTACCCCGTTTTAATTTGCAGTCAAGATGAAATACTTCCTGTTGAACAAATCAAAGACACTGATTTACAGCGACTGGTTGTATTTGATGATTTCGTGACTGATAAAAAACAAGATCAAATCATAAGCTATTTCATTCAGGGTCGCCACAAAAATTGTTCAGTTCTGTACCTAACACAGTCATTCTATGGGTGTCCAAAATCTGTCAGACTCAATTGTAGCCATTTCTGTCTTTATGATTTCCCATCCACGAGAGAGAGAAACTGTATCTCCCAAGAACTAGCAATCGATAAGCAGAAGTATATTGAAGCAACCAAAAAACCATATTCCTTCTGTTATGTTGACAAACCAATGAAAACAGTGAATAGAAACTTTTATGGTGTTATCTAATCTAATATTATATGGGATTATTTAATGATTTACCAACTCCAGACAATATAGGAACTGGTGAAATAGGTCCAAAAGGTGATAGAGGTCCTGCTGGTCCAAAAGGTGATAAAGGTGATAGAGGTCCAATTGGTCCTGCTGGTCCAAAAGGTGATAAAGGTGATAAGGGTTATGGATTCAAATTAACACAAGATGGTAACTATGATCTTGAAAATAAACGCTTGACTAATGTTGGAGAACCAAATTCAAACAAAGATGCTGTTAATATGAGATACGTCAACGATGCTGTTTTATCAATTGAAGGAACACGTGTTAATCCATTTAAATTTCTTCTTGAAGATATATCAAAAACAACTATTCTTAGAAATGCAAATGATCTCAAATTGGAAGATTTTAATGAAAGCCCTTACTTAATAAATAAAAAAGCCTTGTCTTTTGTTATTTCTACAGCTAGCCAGACAACTGTTCTTCGTTTTGATTTGTCACAGTTTCAAGATACACTTTTGCTGTTTAGTTTTATACAAACGGTAATCCAAATAATGCAACAGTTGATGATGATAATTTGTCATCCAATTTAGTTGAAAGAAAAGATTCGATAAAAAGAGCATTTCCAGAGACTCATATTGTAGAGGCTTATCTCAAAAGAATATTCTTCCTTGAAAAAACAAGTAATGGTCAAACATCAATGGAGTTATTGTCGATTTCACCATATTTACAAAATAATAAAAAACATTATGTTATAGTTTATGGTGTTTACGGAATTTCAAATATCATTTTATCACATATTCACGATCCTGTTTTTGAAATTGAAAATGGTAATGTTGCATTCGATGGTAAAATTGACATGAAATTAAACAAAATCATCAACCTGCAGGATAACCCCTCAAACCCACAAGACGCTGTAAACAAATCTTACGTTGATAATAAAACAGCTGATTTCCTTAATAAAAACACTGGTGGTGTAATTTATGCACCTGTCAGCATGAATGGAAATGATCTATTTGGTATACCAGATAACCCAAGATTTGGTTATTCAGCTGTAAATAGAAACTATGTGAACAATAATTTTTTGAAACTAAATGGAAGCGTTGCGATGACTTCTGATTTGAATCTTGGAGGTAACAAATTGACTAATGTATCAACACCAACTGCAAACGATGATACAGCCACAAAGGGGTATGTTGATACTGAAATTGCTGGAATTACTGGCATTGATGTTTCACCATTTCTTAAAAAAGATGGAAGTGTTGCAATGACTGGTGATCTTGACATGGGTGACAATAAAATAACAAATGTTGGATCTCCAAACTCTGATAAAGATTCTGCCAACAAAAAGTATGTTGATGACCTTGTTCTTTCAGCATCTGGTACTCAACGCAACCCATTCGCTTTCCTGTTAAAGGACAAATCCAAGTCTTCTGCAGTTAGTGGTGTGGAAAACCTTCAAATTGAGAATTTTGACAGATCACCTTATCACATAAACAAGTCGTCATTGTCTTTTTTCATCAAACGAAGCGGTAGCTTCACATCCAAAATTCGTTTTGATGTTACATCATTAAGAAATGGACAGTATACATTTGTTACTGAGTTTTTCTCACCTGCCAACCCTCAAAATGCAACAATTGGGCTTTTTCTTCCAACTGTAAATATACGAGATGCGGGACAGCCGTTTCAAAAACCTTTTCCTGAAACTCCACACGTTGATGGTTACATGAAAAAACTTTTCCAGATAGAAAACACCAGTGGTGGGCAGGCGGCAATACAGGTTGATCTAAGTAGCACAGCTCCAGCGTCTAACACCAAAACACATCTCATTGTTTATGGAGCCTTTGGATATCATACAAATTTGTCTTACTTTGTTCATGACCCAGCTTATGAAATTGAAAACGGCCATGTTGCATTTGGTGGTAATGTTGACATGAAATTAAACAAAATCATCAACCTGCAGGATAACCCCTCAAACCCACAAGACGCTGTAAACAAAAGTTATGTGGACCAGAGGTTGCAAACCAAACTCGATACGATTGCACAACAAAATCTAAATATGAACAACAATGCCATTACTGATCTTGCTCCACCCGTAAATTTAGATGATGCGGTTACAAAAAGATATACTGACGAGTATTTTCTTCGACGAGACGGTTCGACTGCGATGTATGGAAATTTGTCGATGGGTGGAAATAGAGTGACGAATTTAGCGGACCCGTCGAATGAAACTGATGCAGTGAACTTCAGAGTTTTAAATCAAGCTGGAATAGTTATGAGAGCAAACGCTTTATTATTGAATGGAACAAATGCGATGGCAGCAGACTTAAAACTTGGAGGGCATAAAATCATTAACTTAAAAGAAGGAACAAATAAAACCGATGCCGTAAATTTAGATCAATTAGAAAAAAGTCATATTTCATCTGCTTCTCATCCAAAGAATGCTTTCAAATATTTGATGAATGATATCGATGAAATTAGCACTGAATATGGCTTGAGAGTTAATGGATATGTCAATTTACCTCGTTCACCACATTTGATTTCAAAAAAGGTCATTGATGTAGACTTGAATAAAGAAGCTAATCATATTTACAGAGCTAGAATTGGTTTTAATATGTACACAATAAAAGATGGAAAATACACTTTCATTCTTGAATGGCTATTTCCTGATTATGAAGGAATGAATCTCAGTAGTGTAACATTCAGCGCAACTGGTGGAATTACAATTCATAAAACTGTAGGGAGAAAATTTGATAACAGAAATGAAGATCATTCGAGATATTTATTATGGATTGAAAAACCTTCAGTAAGTTCACCACCTGAATATTTATATTGTACAATACATATTAATGCTAACCCAACTTATCCAAATAAGTACAAAGTTCATTGTGTTGCATATGGTATTGATTTTGAAGCTGTAGACGTTCCATCAAGTGTTTACGACTTCACAGAAGCTTATAAAATTGTGAATGAAAAAATACAATTACAAACTGATTTAGATTTGAATGGTTTTGATGTGAAAGAAAATGAAAATTGGTTGTTTGGTGGAGACAATGGTGAATTGACAATGCTAAATAATATTAATATGAACAGCTATTTAATAAAAGAGGCTAAACTTGGTGGTGATTTAAATCTGAATGGCTATAGAATTCATAATAATAGTTTGAATCTATTTCGTTCAAGCGTTACAGGTGTAATCATGGAAACAGCTTTCGATTTAGGTGGATTTGCTCTTTACAGGCCGAAATTAGGAGGTGATCTAGATTTGAATGGGTATGGAATAATTGGTCAAATACAATATTTAAATTGCTTTGTTAAAGCCAAACAAGGACATAATAAGAATACTTTGAAGCCTGTATTAATCAATGGCGCTGAATTTTTAGTTATTCATAACAATAACTTTCATATTAAGAATATGTATATATTACAAGGAACAAGCCCCGGAATATTCTATTTCAAGACAAAAGCTGAAGGTGGTGGGCCTTTGCCATTACCAGCAACTATTTATGAACACAGACAATCTTCTTTAAGTAGAAACATCACAACGGTCAACATCAACAAATCATTATCGAGAGGCTATTTTATAATTGACTATTCACATCCTAATACAGGTGCTTTCGATACAACATTCACACTTGAAGTGATTATGAATTAATCTAAAATAATAATATATGGGATTACTTAATGATTTACCAACCTCAGATAGAACTGGTGAAAGAGGTCCAAAAGGTGATAATGGTGATAGAGGTGATATTGGTCAAATTGGTCCGCAAGGTCCGCAAGGTCCAGTTGGTCCGCAGGGTCCACAAAGTCCGCAAGGACCACAAGGTCCAGTTGGCCCACAAGGCCCACAGGGTCCACAAGGTGTTTCAGGTTCTGTTGGCCCCAAAGGTGATAAAGGTGATGGATTTACATTAACACAAGATGGAAACTATGATCTTGGAAACAAGCTTTTGACAAATGTAAGACCAGGCGATGATGTTAATCATGTTGTTATTAAATCACAAGTTTCTGATATTGTTAGAGACAGTGTTTTAGATTTATGGGTTTCTGAATATATCAGATTATACTCAAAATGTGTTTATCAAATCGACAGAGCGAATAATAATTTTGTAGATATGAATGAAGGCAGAAAAGTTGAAACATTATACGATCTTTCAAATGAAGAAAATGATGCAACACAATCAACCATAAATTCAAGACCTACTGTTTGTACCAAGGCTGAGAAACTTAATGGACGTTATTTTTTAAAATTTGGTGGATCACAGAGAATGATAAGTCAAATCAATTTAAATAATAATGCTGTTAATATTTTCATTGTTTACAAATTAAATTCAAATACAGGTGGAAATCCATGGAAAAATGGACTTTTTGGTCATGATAATGGAGGTTATGATAAGTTTGTCAGCTATTACAATGGTTCAAATTTAGCTATAAGTGGTGTTGATCAAACAAATTGTGTGTATTTTGGTCCAGCATCATCTATACAAAATTTCACAAAATTAGCAGATTATTCCGTAAATGATTTAGGTCAAATTAATGTTTGGCATTGTTTATCTGTTCATTGGGATAATTTATCTTCTCCAAATACTGGAAAAAGTAAAATCTATTGGAACAAAAAACATATGGCAAATTTTACAGCAGCTAATAGAACTGGCAGCACACAGATGACTTTTGGTGATTTGAATCCAAACTCCATTGCACCTTTAGATGGCTCCATTGCTTTCTTTTGTGTCTATTTGGATATTATAATGGATGAAAAAACAATCTTGGATCATCATCAAATTTTAATACAACGATATAGTATATGATAAAAGAAGCAATTAAATATATCAAATTCTTTTTTAAAGAAACAAAACAACAACATCATAATATTGATGACTCAATTTTGAAATCAGCTTTGGTTTACCAATATCTGTATCACAAGCATTTCAATACATTTATCCCAATCAACAGTATTTTATATACTCACAAGGATATTGGACTTATTGGGCCTGGTAGTGGATGTTTGACACATTTCTTGGAACATACACTTGGTTAGATTGATACATTACAAACACATGGTATACTTCATGATGCGTATGGAAGATTTTATAATAGCTATTCATTAGACCGTGGATATTGTTATGCAATACCTTGTTTATTTACATCAAAGCGAAGAAAAAGATCTCCATTATCTGGCCAAATATCTGGGATTCTTTATTGCATTTTTAATAGAATAATAATATAAAATATATATATGAAAGAGCGTAAAAGCATATTCAGCTGGAACCATATTTCAGGTGAATTAACAGAAGATCAGATAAATGAATTAAAAGCCTATTACCACACATATCACAGAAAGTGTTGGGCTCACAAACAGGCGGTGAAACAATTCAAAAAATGGAAACTACTGGGGAACTCATTGTCTATCATCTTTGCAACCGGAGGCCTCGCCACAAGCATAGCAACTGGTGGTGTTAGTTTGGTAGCCATCAGTACAGCAGCACTTTTGATACAAGGGTGGATGAAGCATAAAAACCTCGATCTTAAAATCCAAAATTGTACATATGCTTATCAAAGCTATCAACATCTACTCAATACCATAAAAGACACAATGAGAAGTGGTAATTTCATTGATGATTATGTGACTGACAACAGTCCTGTTATTGATAAGTACTTACTAAAATATGATGAAAAATTCACTGTCTAATAATATCAATAATCACATCAAATCTTAACAATAAAATTTCAACCCAATATCGATCATAACATCCAAGCGTCTTTTTTGATCTAGTAACTATTATTTCATCAAATGGAAGATCAAGCATTAAAAATATTTGCTTAAGCATAAATTTAGTGCTAATCATTCTTTTACGTTTATTGTTCACCAAGGGAAGCACTTTGTCTATCTCTTCGAATATTTTAAATATTTTACCCTTATCTTTTACAGAAATTTGAAATCCATTCTTACGACATATACCATTTACCAGATTTTCAATATGGTACTTCCGATGATATACAGATTTTCGCCGTATTTTATACATATTATCATGAAAGTCAACGTACTCCTTACAATAGTCATAGCCGTGGACGGAACCACAATCTAGACAAACATTTTCGCCATCATCATTAAACAATTCCTGTTTACTACAGCATGGTACTGCCACACTACTAACAACTTCTACCAATTGCTTATCACAAAAAGGACAAGTATACTCTTCCATATTTATTAATTCATTGTGAATTACTGAATTACAACTCATCTATACTATTATATGAGATATTATTTTTTATGTCACTAACACATGACGTCACGGCACAGCTGTGCCGTTTTGTCGCCAACATTGTTCAAACCAGCGAGGACTGTATCAACACAGTACCGAACGGTTCTTAACAAACCAAAGCCATGACGTCACGGTACAGCTGTGCCGGTCTACATACAAGTATCGCAAGCACAGTCTTGTTCATGTGTCCAAGTAAGGTTGGGTTGGTTTGAGTTTGATAACAAACTTTAGCATAAACTTTTTAAGTAAAAATTGTCAGTAAATTTTACTTTAAGAATTTATAATAAAGCACTTCTTACTTGTTTCATTATGATTGGTTAGAAAAGATCATGCGACCGTCTCGTGACTTAGAATAATAGCTATAGGCGATGACTCATTACCTGTTTTTCCGAGAATGTCACGCTTGGTGGTTTTCCGAGAATTTCAGATTAAACAACTATAGATTTCATCATGTGCTGGTACCAGAAATTAATAAAAACATATAGATTACCAACAAATGGCGAGTAGTATAGGAGTTGGTTGGGTAAGAGCACAAAACTGTGCTCGTACCCCCAACTCCTATACTACTTTCGAAATATAGGTTATTTTTGATACTGAGATTACGCTTTGCAGTCCTTATTGCTACTCATTTCTTCCAAGAAAGTAAACGGAGTGATGCGCACGAACGGGCATAAAAATTCGTTCTGCTTTCCCCATCACCCGAAGGTAGAAGAAATACCGCTTGTTTTTATATACGCTCTCTTAGAGTGGTTTTCTGACCTCGCAGAAAGAAAACAAGGTAGCTCATAGTCTTGATTGATACCACACAGCCCTCTAAGGCAATGGACACCGCAGTGATCGGGCTATATCCACATGAACAGTGGAGGCTACGCGACAAGCAATGCACACATGCAGTCATTAATTCAAGAACTTAGAGAGAGCCCACCTGCAATGCTGCCACGTCAGTTTTGTTTGTGTTCATGTCACCGGGAAAAAATACGGCCAATTGAACGAGCCCTGTGATACCGTTGCGATATCGAAACCGTACGAGTTTCCCTGGGAGCCCTTTTGTTGTTCTGCATTCGATTGCGCAAGACCGGGTCCAAAATCATCCGTCGGTAACTCGGGTCACACCGGTGTAAGTTCAGGACAGGGGAAGAGGGGGAGGGGAGCCTGTAATAAAACTATTGTTTTCGTTATCGCCATCGAAGAAGTGTAAAACTACAAAAAGCGGGTGGATTCCTCCTCCCGCCTTCCTTTCCTTTTCTTTCTACGCCGGCTTCGTAGCCATCGCATTACAAATACCGAGTAACGGTTCCTTTCATAATCCTACTCTCAACTCGTAAAAACGGCTCACGAAAAACGCAAAGAACATTTTCCAACTCGAATGTATTGGATCGACATCTATTTGCTTTTTGAACAATTCAAAACTCAAGGACTTCACACCAAGGTGTATCGAGTCGATACTCAGGCGGCTACAGCACTCCAAAGGAACTCTTTATCAAACCATTTTATTTTGTCAAAAAATCTATTCACAGTAGAAAAGTATGATATTCGGTAAACAATAAGGAGATACAAGCTTCTGGTTGTACCTACATTCAAACAGGGATAACTTTGTCCTGCTCCTGTATGTCAACACTTTTCTCTTTGTATGTCAACACTTTTAACAGCAACGTAATGGATCTTGAACAACTCAAAACTCAAGGAGTCACTATTTACAAATCTCTTTTAACTCCCCGCCAAAGATTAGTCCCATTGAAAGTCATTTTAATCAAGGGGAACAATTAGTCGACAAACAGCTGTGCAGACAATTTGCCTTAAAAAATTTCGTCCGCCACTACCACCAACTTGACTCCAAAATATTGTATAGGTAGAAGTGCGCTGAGAGAGTAATGTTGTTGGAGACTCTAACTCACTTTCTCTCTGTGCCTAATAAAAAAAACAACCAACGCTAAGACAATTTACGATTTGCGGGCGAGATCTTCTTGAGGCAATTTCACCGAAGTTTAAGACACTCTCACAGTGCCAATCAGTTAGTTTCAATTTGTACACGTATTGAACGTGTAAATATTGCAACACGTTTACACAATTAACAACATATAGTGCAACATATAGTATGTTTAAACAGGATCTTAACAGCTGCAGCGTACAATCACAACGGTCTCACATTACTCTAGTACTGTAGGAGCACTTACGTTTGGCAAAAGCAATAAGAAGCAGTCGCATTTATAGGTCAAATGAGCAGGAATAATATATTTTTTTGAAATATCCTTGTCATTTCCCTCTTGTGTCCCTTTCGATCAGATTCACTATTAAGAAAGTACTGAAATGCGTCTAATTTTGACAGACTGACTGACTCACTGACTCACTGACTGTCTGTCTGTCTGTCTGTCTATCTTTCTGACTGACTGATTGCCTGCTTGACTGGCTAATTTAGGACATAACTTTGGCCCCTCTTATGAAATGTTATGCGAGATCATTTCGATGGAAAAAATGTTCATCTAAAACAACGTCTACTTCCTACTTCAATTCATATTTCTATAATCCTCTATGATAAAACAGGCATTTTTGTCTACTTTTCGAACAAACTTTGAGATGTTAAATTTTCGATTCAAAGTATCTTGGAGTGCGTTCGCTAAGCGGTGAGAATTTTTGGAGAGCAAATTTTTCGAAAACGATTACGTCTACTCTTACTTACTGAAAACGGCCACTCGAAAACGTCTTTGCTAAATGAGACTTGATGTGCGCTAACATTTTGAGGCTCACTTTGAAGAAATATAACTCCTTGACCCCTTCCAAAAAAGATGCTTGCGCGTGTTCATAGACATTTAATGACAATCAAATCCTCCAAGCATCGAGCCCTCTTTGATACTTCATCGGCTGAGCTGGGTTGGGCATTTCGGGTACAAGGAAGACACTAGAAAAACGACTAAGAGACCAGATGAGGCAACAGCTTTCCTCCGCTGAGAGTGGCAACTAGAACAGAGAGCTCCTGGCCTCCGAGAGAAATGGTTGACAGGAAACAATTAGGTAAGCTACACAGCCGTCCGACACCTCCATTCAAGCCACTGTAGCGGAAAAACGCTAGCAAGGAAATGAAGAAGGGTATCGCAGCTCAATTTCCGACCGGCCGGCGCGGCAAGATAATGTCCCCAGTTGCCCAAGAGCCTGTGTATCGACAACAATCTTCCCTGAGATGCTCGGGCTCTGAGAAATACCCATGCCATCATCGTCAGCGGGCAAGACGTCCAGGTGATTTTATAGCTGCAACTGAAGCAAGTCCAGACCTTCCGCCAGGTCTTTACGCTTCATAAATTCATGACATAATGCCTGACGTAGCAACTTGTAAGTCGCACCCGAGCCCTCTCTCTCTTTCCACTTAAACAGCATACTTAGTGCCTTCTTAGCGTACTCTTCGTTGTCTTTATCAAATCCAGTTATGTCTCCATCATGGAATCCTAGACGACGCGCAAGTTTCTCCCAGGAATGTCCAAGCCTCAGTGACAACCACTCCAGCTCATCCTGTGATGGCGAACCTTCCTTCGACACTGGAATACAAATTAAGAACATATCAGTTGTTCTAGTTCACTGCTACATTTTTGTCCGACTCTGATTGGTTTCAGCTGATCGCGAGACGTGGTAGTGTTCACCTATTAAAGGCCATAGGGCTCATCCGGGAAAATATCCCCCCCCCCCCCCACCTCCGTTACTTATTCTAATTCGTTAACAAAACGATTGCTCGCACTGCATTTTTATCGTTTTCAGTTATTCGCACTTTTTATTTCAACCTTCCCCGCCCCAGCACTTATAATAGGGACCTTTAGCAAGGACACTTTACAGGACGGCGACGGCGGCCGGAAGTGAAGTTTCATTTCCGTTTGAAGTCGTACATTTGGCGCGAAGTCGTCCAGGCTCGGCGCCGACCTCAAAAGGCTTGTTTTCACGGTGTGTAGAAAACGTGAGTACATACGAGTCTTTTATCTGCTTATAGTCGTTTTTTTTTTTCTGGCCTTATAGTTTTCTTAACTTGTAGAAAATTTAATCAGAATACATTCTCGTAATTTACTTGAATAGCTTTTGGCATAAAACGTATTTTATTCATCGTATTTTAAAAGGGCAGTTGTAGGGCTCAGCTCAGACTGAAGATGGCGGCAACTGATGATCAAGTGCAAAAATCCAAGTGAGTAAAGTTACTTGGCCAAGATTTTAGTTGCTTTGATTCTTCATTCTTATCAAAATTATCATTACTTTTACCTCTCGTTTCCCGTTGTTTCACTCTAGGCCGATGGAGTGGAGCGACGAACATGATGTTTCCTTTCTGAGAGAAATGCTAGCCAGAAATGTTTTCGGAGTAAAGAAAGGAAGTCCCGCTCGTGGACTGGCTTGGGAAGCCATAGTCGACCATCTGAATGAGATCCACTCTCCAAAATTCCAACTAAAGGATAAGAAAGCTGTACGAGAGCGGTGGAACCTTCTCCGGAAAAAGTTCAGCAAAAAGATGAGCGAGGAGGAGAAGGCAAGTGGGATTTCTGTGGAGGAGGTAACGGAGAAGGAATCACTGATCGAGGAGTTAATCGAGAGAGAAGATACCATACAAGCAAAGGCTGAATCAGCATCGAAACAGTAACTCAAGGACAACGAGACTGCAGAAGAAATCAGAAAAAAAGCGATGGAGAGCCTTAAAGAGACCAAGAAACGCAATTCAGACGAAGGTGGAGCTTCTCCAAAACGTCGTAAATTGAGACGTGCAGAACCACTCGTCGACTTTTTGAGAGAGAAAGCAGTGGCTGACCGCGAAATTAGACAACAGGAGTTACGCGCAAAACAACAGGAACAGGAAAGTCAACAGCAAATGATGAAAGCTATGATCCTCCAGCAGCAACAAATGAATAATGCATTTTTTACTGTAGTGCAAAAGCTACTACATAAGTAAGCTTAACCAGCTATCAAAATGTTTTTATTTAAAATATGTTGTTGTTGTTGTTGTTGTTGTTGTTTGAGATTTAAGCTGAATGGTTACATGTATTTCAGAATTTTAAAGATGCTGTTTTGGACTAAATTGGAAGCCCCATGTTCATGTATACATACTATGAAGAATAAATGTTTTCAACGTTTATTGTTTGTTTTTATTTTTTTTTAAATAGCATGATTCTTTATGGAATGTCATGATTATTGGAAATATTCCTCTAGAGTTGGCGGCTCCAGGTCAAAAAACTCACAAGTTTGGTTACCATATAAACAAGTTATGGCATTGCGCAGCAAGGCACATACAATATACATTTTCTCTACGCTGCTCAGACCTATCTTTAGATTTTTCTTGTAATCCAAAAACTTAAAGGGATTAATTATGTCCCCGAAAATCCATTCCACGGACACTCGTACTGCACTCATTGCTTTATTATAATCTTCCATTTGTTGCGTTAGACGACCCTGGCGATATGGCGCCTGAAGATGAATCCGGAGGGGATAAGCCGGATCGCCATAAACGCACATAGGTTGGCCAGTTGGGGAAAAGGCGAAGTCCCCCATGTCGTGCAGAAGCCCAGAGTCAGCGAGCATACCCGCATCGTGTTTTCGTCCCTCTGAAACAAAAGTTCAAAGAAAAACCTTAGATTTCGAGATCCCATATGAGTAACATTGTAATTAATATAATCTTAATAATATTCAGTGAAAATATTTAAATTCTTACCTACTGGCCCAAAGATGTTTCCTATAAGTCCATTCGGTAAGACAATGGACTGAAATTTTAGTCCATGAACCCGTTTGTGTCCATTATAGACAATCCATTCCCTGGTCTTGAGATCATGTGGTCGCACCGTCCCATCTATGAAACCGAAGCAGTTATTTAGGGGAGATCCTTTCCTTGAGATTGTTTCAGCATACTGTTGAAGAGCAACTGGGCTTAGTACATCTCTATTCCACTCTGTTACGAGATGACAGTTGTTGTCATAAATAAAATACATTACTTCATTTGTAATTAAACTCAAAACAGAAACTAGTCTTGGAAAACGTTGAATCATATCGCTGAATCTGCAGGGATAACTTGTTCGTCTCAGCAGCAAACACAGTCCCTCTAAACCATCACAAATGTTTCTCTGTTTGCAATGGAACACTGCAGGAATATGTAAGGCATCTGCAAGGCGAGGAAGGTCTGCTTTTTCAACTCGAAATTCGGCCTTGCAGTCAGCTGAATACATGTTTTCTAGATCGAAAACATCGTACGATTGATAGCCGAAATCTGGATTTTTTGAACGATAACAATCGTATAATGAACAAATTCTTCGTCCGAAATGTTGTTGTCTGCATAGCTAAGCAAAAGTATATCTCGCCAAGTCTTAAATTTGTTCATTTTTGCAACAATGATTTCAAAGAACTCGGTAACTTGCCGTGGAGTCGCCGTCGGAAAATGAAGGGTGCTAAAGGTTTATATTTTGGCGGGAACAACGCCGTCCTCGCCCCCAGTGTCTTTCGTCCGCCGTCGCTCCGAAAACTCTCGGTGCTAAAGGTTCCTAATGTTTGTATTTCCGCGGGGCGACTATCAGCAGATAGTCCTTCCACAGAAACACTCTAGTGTTTAAACAGGACTGAGTACAAAGAATGAGTAATGTAATAAATTGGCTGGGTGTGGTCCGATTTCCTCTCAGTAACAATTCTAACAAGAGTGCCAAGAAGGTGCGAACTGAACTGAAGGTAGAACTGAACGACGTAGCTCCTTTGTCATACCAAAGAAAAGTTGTAAGGAACGGTCTGCATTACAGGATTAATGGTAAAATTCTGAGTTTAAGAGTTTGACGATAAGCGGTTTACGTTCCATAAGAAGCTGGGGCTTGAACGATACAACATCAGTATGCATATGTTTAGACATTAGACAGACAAGGAGATCGCAGTAGACAGACGTGAAGATGATGGGCTACTTGGATGCACTGACAGAGAGGTCATTCAATATTAATATGATCGAAGTAACATTATTCATTACCTGAAGCTTGAAGATTGCTTCGTTTGCAAGCAGTGGTACTAGGAATCGGAGAATCTCCTTTTCTGTTTGCGGATGTGCACTGCTCCTCATCTCCTGAAACGGTCACCAGATACTGTTAAGAGGGTAGTGAAGAAAAACACCGCTCCTACAGATCTTACAGGATAGATTGGTTGATGAACAGTTATTACATTCAGATATTTTCAGAAGCGACATTTGTTTGCGGTCTGTCCCCTTTGAATTGTACTGTATTGCGCTAAGTGTTTGTTTCATTAAAGTACTATTTCAGTATTTTAAAAGTATAATCCTTAAGAACTGCCGAGAAAATTTAGGGTGTTCAATTTACGATCATGAAGTACTGTCGATCCAGGAAAAAATAGTCAATCAACCAGACAAACTTGTACTGTATTTACGCTAAGTGTTTGTTTGATAAACAGATGATTTCAGAATTTTATTAGTACTTTGGTCATCTTATTTAAGTTGTAACGTCCTATTTTCCAGTCGCGGCTCACAACTCCACCAGGTCGCCGTCCAGTATTTGTTACCCGTAGGAACGTTTCATAAGTCAATGAAAATGATAAAACAGCATGATATCGTCACTTACCAGGGTTATCTATCGATTCACGGCTCTTCACAGCCTGAAAGAAATTAAGATGCGTGGACTTGACCAATGTCTCAGCATGGATCATGGGTATTTCTGCTCAAGTTTCGCTCGTTTTTAAACTGTCTGGTCATAATAAAAGATTACCTTCAACGTCAAGATTTTATTTTAACCCTCTCCCCAGAAGAAAAAAAGAGAAGAAAACAGACACACAATAAACACCAACAAAACAGAGACAGGGGAAAAACGTTCATTGTAGCTCAACCAAACCCAAGTAATTAATGTTTTGGCATTGTTTGACTTTTTCTTCTTTTGTTTTCCGAGTTCCAGGCTAAACGGTTGCAAAAAATGCTCGAGAAAACTCTACAGTATTCCAATCTAACATTGCTTCATAGAGTGGTCAGCGTTTCCATATTGTTCAGGGCCCAGTTGCTCGAAGCATGATTAGCGCTAACCCGTGTTAAATACCATGATGTTAGCACTAACCATGCTTCGAGCAACACAGCCCAGCGCGGCAGTTGAAGGACCGCATTGTTTAACAATGCTGTCATTTCCATAAGTGGCACTTCTTTAGAGATTTAAATTTACTTTACAGACATTATTTCACGCATGTTAACGGCAATTTTTTCCTTCACACCCCGCTATTACTCTATTACAGAGGGTGCCCGCTATAACGAGCGCATTTTATGATTGTTTTTATTCTGGAACAAGTTTCGGATCGCGACTTTTAACGGCGGATGTAGGCGGGAAAGAGTGCTATTACAGGCGGGAACACCGGACTAGTGCGCAAGAGGGAGCAACTAGTCTGGCATCAGATACACACACACAAGAAAAACAATTTTGGGAGAACCTAAGATACTGAATTCAGTCTTCAAAGAACTTCCTCTACAATGAACCTCGAGTGGAACGAACCTAAACAGAACACAAACAAAAAATTGAAGGTTATGGTCATTTCTTGTTTGCCATCGTTTGCGTTTGTTTGCGCGCGTATTAAACGGATTTTGTCCTCCCTTGGACGGTCAGTCCTACAGACCAGTTTTCCGAAGAAAGCAAAAGGTATTTACTGGCCTGGCTCGATCCGTATTGGGAAAAATTGTATTATTCGAGGCCGAATAGTCAAGACCTCGGACACAACTTCCCACTACGGACCTCCTGGTCGGTAAATAGCATACATAAAAATTATATCAGAGGAAGTTGCTAGTTTAAGCTAGGGACGTGTTATCACATAAGTTATTGCTGCACATGCAACACCTACCATCGTTTGTTGTCGCTTTTGCAGGTCTCCTTGAGGCCAGTGCTCAAAAATTGCACGAGACGATACCTGCAGCAGGATCATAAAACTGTGTGTCACTTGGAACAAGTTGCAGTTTCTTCTTACATGCATTTTTTCCATATAATTAATAATTTTTAGCATTTTATTTTAAATTTGTATTCTTGTACACCACCCCACAAGCTTGTAGCTTTGAATCAATATCGTGTATAAATAAAGGTCGTATGTATGTACACAAAAAGCCCGACGCTTCACTCGGATTTCTGTGGTACGAGACAGTACGATATCCTGGGTGGCAGAGGTTATTTGTTTTCGTTTGAAGGAGGTCACGACGGCTGAGAACCTCACTTCCATGATTTCAAATATTGAACTCGGTTGCTGATTGGTTTTCGTAGTGAAAACGATCTATTTAACACTCAATGTTATTGTTTGAACGGCGATAATGCACCCCAGTGGCCATAAAACCGGTTTTTAGCGTGAGGAAGGCTTGCAAAACAAAAATGGCAAAGGGGAAGTACAATTCGCACGTAACTGTGGAATTTCAGAGATTTTAGAATTGAAACCCGTTCAGGAAGAGGCTTACCTTCATTTTATCAAGCGTGAGCATGTGTTTTCATTTTATTACGCGTGAGGATGTATTCGCGGCCCTGTTAACAACGTTCTTGATATTTAATTTGCATCACACCACGATCGACCATCTTGAATGGGCCGGAAAACTAAGTCGTTGTGAAGTTGAAGTTCTACGGGCAATAAAGGTAGCTTAAAAGCGATCTCGGTCAAGCGTGGGGTGAACATTTCAGTGCGGACTTTTTCCTGACAGTACCACTGCTAGTTGGCGAAGTTCTGTAACACCTCGTTTAATCTTTCCGCGGAGTTTCCACCCCCATTTAGTTCCTTTGTAGCTTTAGTTCCGTAAGCGTCTGTTAAGCTTTCTTTCTAAAAACATTCAGTACCTCGAGGAGCTTTTCTAATTTCTCCTCGTCTCTTCGACGTTTAAGGCGCAAAATAGATGAGGCAGTGATCTCTTTGTTTACCGGAAATCACAACACACACGACAACCTCGATACCCTGAGTGCCAGAGGTTTTATTTTTCTTAGAGAGGAGCGGTTACCCCGCGACACGAAAAGCCTCGTTGACGCTGCTTCGTCGAGTAATTTTCCTCCTTCAAATGAAAACAAAAAAATAACCTCTGGCACCCAGGGTACAACTTCGATCGTAGCCAGTATCTTTGTCTGTCTCGCGAAGACACTGTCGAAGAAATTAAACCTACCAGATACGAATTTCGCTATTTACACGAGACACAAGCAAGCGCATTTAGGTATCACGGCGGCGATCATGACTAAAACACCACACGAGTACTACGAGTAACACACGAGTAACATACCAGTACATACGAGTGACATACGGGTGCATACAGATACATACGAGTAACACACGGGTAACATAAGAATACATACGAGTAACACACAGGTAACATACGGTCAAATGTGGGTAATACGCATTAAATGCAAGAAATTGGATCGTTCTCCGAAATCTTTGATTTGTTTTTATTCTGTATTAATTCAAGTGTGTAGTGTGGGCAGAAATTAGGATTTGAGGGTGTGTGATGGGAGGGGTGGGGAAGGGAGGGTGATACAGCTTCGACTGGGGTATCTGCAGGGTTGTTAACCGTTTAACAAACCGTTTAACCGTTTAACCGAAACGGTACGTGTTGTTTACCATTTGCCTAAAATTTCCAGATTGTTGGGCTCGCTGACTGGATAGATTACGCTCGGCCAAAGGCCAAGAGGAATAAAACTAGAACGAAAAATAGAAATTTGTGAATGCAAACACGTTTTCTCTGAACAATCTGACCCCATCACGCCCCCTCCCCAACTCCCACCACACACGCAAATACACACACCCTCAAATGCTACTTTCTCCCCACACTACACCCTTGCATTAATAAATACACCGAGCAATAAAAAACCAAAGATTTCGGAGAAAGATCCAATTTCTTGACAACTGAGAATCCCATCAAGCACCCCCCCCCCCCCCGTATGTTACTTGTGTGTTACTCGTATGTATTCGTATGTTACTTGTATGTCACTCGTATGTATCTGTATGTACCCGTATGTCACTCGTATGTACCCGTATGTCACTCGTATGTTCTCGTATGTTACTCGTAGTCCTCGTGTGGTGTTTTAGTCACGATCTCACGGCGGCGACACGTCATGTCAAATGATGACAACAAATCAACACTGTAGAAAACCGGTTTACCGATATATCTTATTTCGAAATTGCTTAGAAGTGAGGTTCTCAACTGCTGTGACCAGAGGTTCTTATTTTTCGCGTTTCCGTTCGCTTTGCGTTTACCGGGTTAACCACTGGCCTTGCTAAGAAAAATAAAACCTCTGGCACCCAGGGTAAGAGTACGAGTGAAATATTCTCCGATCTTCTGTTGCTGTGGATGGCACGCTAATTACCCCCAAGTATTTGCAGGTTTTCCTAACGGCTGAATAGTTATACACGGTAGTCTCTTTGCAAGACAAGAACGTCTATTGAATTAAACATAAATACACTCACCTGAACTGGAGATCTTGGGATAAGAAACAGTGTGCATACTTCTGTTCCCTCCTCGCCTTTTGACCGTTGAAAGATCTTTACGTTCATGTCTCTAAATTCTACTACGCTCACACGTAAGCTGCTCTGATTTGGCCAATTTTCCAGAAACCTGTAACAAAGAAAGAAAGAGGCGATCACACAACCGGAAACGCAAACACTCACTTCGTGCTCATATGTTTGCCAAAGAGAATGCTGTGAAAGAAAATCATGTGTGTGTTGTAGAACCAGGTGATACTAGAAGTTTTTCTTACAACAAGAACTGAATTGCGCTGATAACACCATCATAAACACAAAATGAATGTTATCTGTTCTCATTACTCGTTTTACCTCTTACATTTCATTTTCCTTGAAAGCTCTACTCTGTGATAATAATTAACAATTATTTTCCTCAGTGTCGGTGAATAGTGGTGGATATTTAGCGAGCCGCGAAGTGGCGAGGTAAATATCCACCACTTTCACCGAATAATTGTTTTAGTATATACCACACAAGCCGAATAACTAGAGGACCAAAACATTGCTTTATGTGTGACCATATACCGAAAAGCGGTCTCAAATTGTAAACTCTCGCGCACTGGCTGCTCGGAGGTGAATAGTACTTGCTAATCACCTCCGAGTTAACCAATCAGAGCGCACGAAAAGCACTATTCACTTGTGTGGTATATACTAATATATTTTAATGTATGTCTAATCGACTCTAGATAAGGTTAAAGTGTTCTTAATTAATTGGAATGTATTTGATTGTCGCGCGGCTCCTTCCCAGAATTCCTTTTCCCGTGCTGTAGCTTTTGCTACCACTGTTGTTGTTGTTGTTGTTGTTTTTTTTTTTAACAATTTTATTAATAGATAATTACACGTTACAGTGACAAAATAATATTACAAATAGAAACAAAAATTAAACATGCATAGCAAACTGACAAGGTATATCGTATTCCATTAAGACTACTCGTCTGATTACTCACGATATGTATAACTTCCATTTTTCCATCAGTTTTTTTAGTTTTCTATTTCTGGTACATATATATTTTTCAGTTTCGTACTTGATGCTAACTTAAGCCTTAAAGTTATTAATGTTCGGAAGTACTTCATTCCTCCTGCAACTCCACAAATAAACCTTCCCTAGTATTATCAGGTAATTGAGTAAGGGGCATTCATTTGTCAAAATACCAATCAAAATATCCTTAAATGTTCATTGAACTTGTTGTTTTATCATAGCAGAGTAGCACCGTTCAAAGTCTTTCCAGAATGAATTTGAATGTGGGCAGTCACATAGAAGATGGTTGATAGTTTCTGATTCCTTTTTACAGAAAGAACATAGATTATCTACCCTATACCCGATCTTAAATAGCTTTGAATTGGTAAAGAGTATGGAGTTAAGTACTTTAAATTGAAAGGTTTTAACATAAGGTTCAAGAGTGACAGAATGAGGTAGAATAAATGCTTGCTTCAGTTCGTCTTCAGTTAGATTAAAATCCTTTTTTAATCTATTGGCATGGTTTGGAATACGCGCCTTCGTTTTAATCAGTAAAGTGTGATAGTCTTTTGATTTCTTTCTTGTTATATCGAAGACGTCATGATTATTGATTTTGAATGAGGGGTGATGGATGTCTGTGGCATTAAGATCAACAGAGTTCAAGGATTTTAGCTCAGAAGGTACTGAATGGCGCATACTAATCTATTCCAGCAGATTACTTCTCTTTGTGTTTCTTACAACCTGTTCGTATGAATTTTTATTATCTAAATCAAAACTTAAATCACTTATGCCCCATATACCAGCATCATAATATCTCTTGTAAAAAAGGGTTTGCCATCTATTCTAATCTCTTTATTATTCCAAATTATAAGACGCCAATCTTTGACATCAGCATTTTCCTCCCGGAATTCTGACCACCATTTAAGCAGTTCCAAGTTGTTGTTGTTGTCGTTGTTGTTGTCGCTGTGGCAACAAGTAAATGGAAAGTTGCTGTGTGATTAAGAAATAAGGTTTTTATCAAAAGACCGACTGAATTACTGACTCGCAGAGATTTGCAGTCACCACTCAACCAACTAACTCAAATGTTATTTAGTTTATATGGTAGTTAAATCTTGTAAGCTCTTACACCACAGAAAATGTCTCAATATCTTCTTTCTTCACACTGAATGATTCTGAAACATTCACGGACATCTTATCTTGCCCACACAGCGGTACTGATGATGTGTCCTCTCCTTCCAAAAGGACAAAGTATTTTGAAGAAAAATCCTTCACTTGATTCTCCAAGTGAATTGGATAACAGACCAACTTCAACAGATACTTGTCAGGTTCTGCATCTCGGCATAAACACGCTTTAAGTCCTGCCCACAGTGACATGAGTCTTCTATACAGATAAGAGACACGATCTTTTACTGCGGCAAAAGGTAGTCTTACAAAATCCATCACAGGCACAAACCTAGAAATGTATGAGGAGCAAGAACTATTAAATTCCTTAAATAATCTTACAATTTCAGCTATATATCTTACGAACTACCAAGGTAAAGCGGTCAGATATAAAGCAAATGAAAATTAACCTTAAATATGTATATGTATGATTCTGACAATCCTTGTTGTGCGTAATATTCAAATCGACAGAAAGTTCTTACAAGTGTTTACCGTTTCTGAGAAGATCAGAGCCATTGTCCATTCAAATCTGCTGGTAGATTAACAACTGACCACTTAGGAAACAGTGGTAGGCCACTGTGCCAGAGAATTCAAGCTGAGAGCAGTTACTGGGTCACAGCAGCAATGGTACGATAGGTCACTATCGCCGAGTAAGCCAGTTTGAATCAATATTGATTGTGTATCTTCGGTGGTAATGAAAAGTAACTGGCCTCGCCTATTTTTCCTTACTTTCAACATCACCGCGATCACAAGGGCAACGCCGAAATTGCAAAAGAACTTTTAACTGGGTGCCACCACTATTAAACTATTCCAGAAACTGGATAGCACTGTTGCTGTTGTGGCATAGGCAATTCTTTTCATATACAGAAGAACTAAAGTTATCGATCGCCTACAGACAAACAAAACTTTTGAAGGGTTAAAAGTAGCAACAACAACAACAACAATCACACAAAAGCTGTGCCCACTGCCCACAAAACAGTGTCATTCATATTTGTTGTTGTGGACCGATATCTTCGTTAATTCTTCACTTTTCTTTAGTCCGAGAAGGTCAAAAGGTCTTCCAAAATATTTAGAGATGATGTTAAACGCGAGCATCATCCGTGCACCAGAAACGTTTTATGTTTTAAGTGAAACTCTGACGGAAAACCAGTCTTTAAAGTTTACTTGCCTACAAAAATGTTTGACTTGGAATGTCACGATTCCATCTGTAACAGTCGCCTTTGTCTCCAAAGTATCGGTTATTTCAGTCCATGTCGGAGATTCTTCTTTTGTACTGGAGGAGTGTAATATTCTAAGATGACCAGAGGACAGGTCTGTGTCCAATAATCTCTTGTCTTCATGCAGTGACAGAGGGATTTTGATTGTCGCAGCCTCCGAAAGTGTCATATTCGGGGAGCACGATATGTGTAGGACTGGACCAACTAAAAGTCTTTCCTTTTCAACTTCACTGCTTCGGAATTCATGCACCTTGAGAAGGGACAAAGGAAATAAAGCAATGTGAGTTCTAGTCAATACGGTAAATTATCATGTCCATATGGAAAAACAGATCAAATGTAAAATCAGATTGTAAGCCTTGTCATGAGATTATCCCAATCTGTTATCGTGCATGTATCATAAGTAAGTACTAATGAATGAAAGTTGTGCGGAAGTTGCGACAGTTTTTCGAGAAAACACGGAGATCACGTTTGGTTCCTCGAACGGAAATGCAATTGGTGAAAGAATCATCAGCTTCGAAGGCTTGGTTAGTGATACATGTATCAAAATTAATTCGCTAGCATTTATTTACACGAAGGCCAAATTTGTTTTCATAAAAGAAACAATTACTTGTTAGTTTAACCTGTCCCATCCAACATCACTTGTCAAATAGCAGTGGATTGCGGTGGGCATAACGTAAATCCCTTAGCAAAATGCTGTGTAACACGACTCTGTTGTAGTGTATAATTTAGGTGAAATACTACAGTAATGTAGGGAACCAGAGTTAAAAATGGCTCAGCAATTATTATGTGGCGACTTCCACATGCACCGGAAGAACACCGAGTTTGCCTCTACCTCGGGCCTTCAGGAGTCCTGCTGGTTCTGTCACCTTAATGGTTAGGGAGCTTAAGCGACGACGACGGCAACAGCAACGAAAACGTCATTTCAAAATCTAACTTCTCGCTGTTGTAATTCTTTCGCGATCTTTCCAATTTGTCTAACTTCAAAAATGCTGGTGAATTCGCCAGGGGCTAAATTACTACGAGCAGTATCAAAATCAGGGAAAAGACTAGTAAAAAATTGACGTCATGCGCTTACGTTCTCGAGAAAACATAAAACGTGGTCATTTTATGTTGTCGTTTTGCTGAGGACGGCAAAGAAATGTACCAAAATGTAAAACGCAAGTGCAGGCGATTGTTTTTGCTAATTAAACATATTGTTTTATGGCGTTCTCGTTGCCGTTGCCGTCCTCGTTGCTTAAGCTCCCTAATGATGGAAGTGTTTACATTTCAGTCCACTGAATTTGATAGTTTCTCGTTTATTTCGTTTACTAGTGATTTTATAATAATTATCATTTCTAGCCTCTAACATACAGCACACTTTAGTTTCCAACATAAGGTCTGTTTTTACCTTTATTGTCAAGTAGAAGTCTTCAGTGGCTGGGACAGAGCGACTTGGAATAGTGACACTGATGTCTGGATAGTCTGGCAGTATGCAGGTAAATTCAGGGGCCACTGTGGTGTGTCTAGAGAACTGGAAGGACTTAAGACGCCAGATGACAGCAAAGCAGGAGTAACGTGCTACTGGGCATGAAGCTTCAGCAAAATTAATGAGCCAATTAGGAGATCCTAATTTCAATTAAAACAGATATCAACTTAAATGTTATGAGATATAAAATTCACATTTTATCACCAATGATGAAGCAAATGAAACCGTCTTGAAATAGTGTCCAATAATATTGGTATCGTGCGGAATGCAATTTGCATGCTAGATAATGGTTGACAAAAAAGATTTCGTTGCAACCGAATATGCTGCATGCTTAAACATTGCAATCAGTACAAAGTTAACAAATTTAAAGTGCAATAGGTAATGCAGGTACGTAATATATGGGTTTACCTGAAGAACGCCAAATGCTCTGGGTCTTCAAATCTTTCCATTCTTCAGTATCAGGATCAACCAACTGTTTAATGACCAGTTCGTATCCCTTGAGTTCACATGCGCTGTGTAATAGGGCCACTGTAATTCCCTCTTTAGCATCTCCAATGGACTCCAGGTCTGCGGGTGGATTGTCAAGAGACAGTTCAATCACATTGCTAACCAATGCCTCGTTACCGTGTAGAGGAGGAGAGAGGGCCCTGGGACTCAATAATGAGCAAGTGATCAGCGTTGGTTGTGTTACAGCTCCAGGGTGAAATGTGATACGCGCAGAAGCTTCCTCGAGGTGCAGAGTGACTCCCTTTTCTGTTACTTTTCTCCTACAACGTCATATAGTGAAACTAATCAACAACTAAACAAACTCAGTTTTCTTTAACCAAGGCAGCTGAACTATATTTTGATATGGCACCTGAAGTGCTTTATACCTTGTGCCTGTTCAAACGATGAATTCATAACAGTGGTGATGTAAGGTCTTTTTTGTTTGTTTAACAAAGTAACTAGAAGAGGTAAAAGACCGACGTGACTATTGATAAGTGAGGAAGAATTACTTCTAGGGCGCACTTTTAATTGTCTAAAGTAAGGTTACACTAAGCCACTATCAGAAAATGTTTTGAGATCAGGTTTAAAGCTTACCAATAGGTTATTTTTGTTCCAAACTTTACATTTTGACTTCTCTCATTAGCCGGGTGAATGAGAATTACTGCCTTTCACGTGTAACACTCCTGGAGGTCAAAGTTATGTTGTTCGTTGTTCAGCAATATTAGAACAGTGGCCGTGGTTAATATGGTGAGATCAGTTCTCATCAATCGATTAAATTCTACTTAGGAGAACTAAACCAATAGCAGTTTCAAAACTTAGGGACCTAAGAGTAGTCCCGTAATCCAATATTGTATCTTTGAGGCCATAAAGTAATACGGAACAAGTATTCCTTTTTAACGGAATCACATAAGATAATAAATCAGTTTTACACACACAATTTCTGAACACATTTTTTGCAGAGAAGACTCAAACAGACTAAGGAGGATCACTTGAATTTGCGTGTTATTCATGCCAATTTCTAAGCGAAGCTAAGGTACTTACCTATCGATAATAGTGCTACTGTTGTCCATGCCACTGAAAACCCCGCCGACTCCATGTTTAACCTCAGATGTTGTCTGGATTTCTTCCTCGAAAACTTCTTTAACCTCACGCTCTTCTTTGGAACCTTTCTCAACCTCATGTTCAACATCCATTTCAATCTCCTTTTCAGTCTCCTGTTTGGATCCAACTGCAATCACTTTGTCCTTGTCACTGTCACTTTCATGTGTCAAATAGCAGCGTTCTTTAGATGAGGGCGCTTGAGATTCTGACACGAGAACAATCAAGAAATTTCACGAAATGTCTATTACGGTCAAAAAGGCAATGATCTATGGGCAACCCTAAAACACGGAATCCGGAAACCGGAATCTGGAATCCAGAATCCGGAATCCGGAATCCGGAATCCGGAAACTATAACCGAGCGAAAGAAAACTTGATTTCAGTTAAAAATAGAGCTGTAATCAGGACAAGTCATATTGAAATGAAAAACGTCCTCTGGTTAAAAAGATTAAAAACAAACTTTTGGCCATCAGTCTATAGCCTTTAACGAATGAAAAATGTTTCGCGCAAACGGAAACCATCGACGCGGATAATAACTCAAAACCATTGCCTAGGCAATATTCCATTTTATTGTAATTAGACCTCATTTACATTTTTATCTTCTAGCTTTTTTTACACTTCTTTTTGTGTTTTTATTCTCAAAAAATTTTTGCACCTTTTTTGTATGTATTTCCGTTCGCGCGCTACATTTTTCATTCGTTAAAGGCTATAGACTGATAACCGAAAGCTTATGCGTTTTAATATTTTTAACCAGAGAACGTATTTCGATTTCAGTTATTTATGTCTAGAATATTTCAGGCGTTAGAAATTTGTATGGTAGTCTTTACACTAGGCTGTTAAGTAAGACTTATAAGGAGCTGCTAAAGTTTTACTTTTCCAAAATATGTGTGTGAAGGCTTAAGTAAAATCTTAAGTCACTTTACTTTGGAACTCATTCTAGTCGGAAAATTGAAATGATTCAAGAAAGTTTCAAGTGACTTGAAACTTGTGGTTTCTTGAACTTTGAGGCGGGCGAAGCCTGTAAGTCAATATATAATCATATAACTTAAGTTATATGTTGAAGGAAAAACGTTACTTGTGTGTGAAGCGTTAAATCCGAAAAATTTACTTGAAATATCAAAAAATTACTTGACTTGAAATATTCCTAAGTTGACTTTTTCTCTAGTGTAAACATTACCATAAAATAAAATTGCCTCGTATGTGTGTGTGATCCAGTTTCGATCCGTCGGCGTGTTACACACGAATTTTGTATGTGAGTTATTATTACCCACTAATGAGCAATCATTGTTCCCACGGTGATTTTGAAAAGGAAAGACTCTGTGCCCAAAAAAGTTAAAACTTTTTAGTCGCTCAGATGACGTTTACAACTCAGTACAGATGAATTAGTGACTATAGCTACAATAAGTCTACAACCAAAACTGTTCAAAAGATTTCAGTAATGTAAGGCAATTTTGCCTTTTAGGAAATCAAGTTTTTCCTTTTTCCGATTATAGTTTCTGAATTTAGGATTCCGGATTCCGGATTCTGGATTCTGGATTCCGGATTCCGGATTCTGGATTCCGGATTCCGGTTTCCGGATTCCGTGTTGTAGGGTTGCCCATGATCTACTATACACAGTAACATTAGGAGCCAAAACTATAACCATAAAAACGAAACGTTTGATGATACAACGCAAGTCATTTTAAAGCAATTATAATTAAACCAACTTTGAAGTAACAACAACAACGACAAGTTTACTGATTTAGTGATGCAATAATACATAATGCTACTGCAAGGTAACTGGTATTAAGTAATTATAATTAAAACAACTTTGAAGTAACAACTACAACGACAAGTTTACTGATTTAGTAATGCAATAATAAAATTATATAATGTCACTGAATGGTAACTGGTATAAAAGAATCAAAATTAAACCAAGCTGTTTGCTTCTCTTATATGGTTTGATCGAGGAGGGAGAGAACAAGAGCTAGACCGAGAGGGAGAAGAGTATTTTAAAGGTAAATTGGGAAGATGTATCTAAGTATCTACCTTTTGGTTTTAACGTCGGTCCTGGCTTTTTCCCAGTGTTTATCATATCCTGTCAAAACATAATAACAAAATGAAAGATATCAGTGACAGAGGATTACTCCAAAAAATGAACCTAGGGCCTTACAATTACCAGAATCAGATGCTCTTTTAGTGAACAATAGGAGACGCAAGAGAGCTAAGGCATTAAACCAAGTCCACGTGACAAGTATCCTACAAACTGCTAGGATTTGAAAGTCGATGGGTAGCAGTTACTGTAGGTTGTTTGTCACTTTGATCTACTTGGTTAAATAACCTTCTTGGTCTCGTTATAACTCAGTTTTAGAGCATCTTCAACACTACTGAAAAGAACATAAGTCTGACATAGGGTCCACTCCTGTTCAGACACCTCATATTTTCTTCTTTCGAGTTTGTCTGTTTTACTGACTGCAAACTGACGTTCAAATATATGATTTTCAAATACTCATTACCACATATTCATCACTCACAGAAACCAACCAACAAAATGACCCGGTTGGTTTCTTAGCACAGTTGGAAGAGCGCTGCACGGTATCGTAGTAGAGGTCGTGGGTTCAAATCCCGTACAAGCCTGAATTTTTTTCAGGCTTTATTTTCACTACTCATAAATTCTTCACATATTCATTCTTTAATCCGCTGTTTAAATAATAAATATTATATGATTTTCATACATTCATTCTCACGACTGCAAACCGTGCATCTACTGATCTATACTAAATAAAGCACTTCTCCAAACCAGTAAATAGTCCACCGTAGTGGTTACCACTTTATTTCTGATTATTTGGTTTAAAAATGGGAAATGAAAAACCATGCACAGTAATGCCGGCAGATAAAATTTCACTGTTTTAGCGTAAAGTAACTAACCTGCAAGGCATCCTGGTATAGTTTCATCCAGTAGTGATCTCCAACTGATGAAGCCAAGTCTTTCAATTCATGGAGAAACTTCTCCATCGCGGGCATGTTCATCTCAGCGTACTGTGCAGTCCACAGGTCCTCATAAAATCTTAAGGCTTCTTTCCCATACTGTCTGCCAAGGTTCTCCTTCTTAAGTTCCTGGTAAAGTAGAAGAATACCTTTTATAGTTCTTCTTCTGCCCACTATGATCTCTTTTGTCTCTGCCTTCAGAAGAGCTTTTCTGTAGAGGGCTAGCTTCTTTCGTTCATGTTCTGCTCGCTTTTCATGCTGTTTAAGTCGAATACAAAGCTCAACTATCTTCTGTAAGAATTCCAATTTCCCATCAACCATTTTATTAAGTTCTTCGATGTCCGTTTCTTCATCAAAATCCTTATAAAAATTGTCCTCAGTAGCACTTTGAAATCCACCATAAAACCACAGAGCCTCTTTTTCATACTCATCTCTTGCACCTCTGTTTTCCTCATCGTCACCAAGTAATTCCATTATTGTGTCAATGATACCTTTATTGTAGTCGGTGAAGCCAAACTGCGAGACTTCCTTCTCCTCTTTCCAGAAACGCTTGCAAAACTCCAACACATCACGCTTAAAATTTTCGAGTTCATTCCTAATTGTTTCTTTTTTTTTCCCCTTCTGTAGCAAGGAATTCAACATATCATTGACACCTTTAATGATCAACTTCCACACTGCGCTGTGATTTCCTGGGTCAAGGGATTTCTCCATTTCCCAAGCTTCTCGGAAAAAATCTAATGCTTTCTCAGACTCTCTCAAGTGTGCCCGAATTAGTCCCAGTTGGAAAATGCTTCGCACGGTATCTGGGTGCCTCCCCAGCAATTTGCTCCTGATATTATATGCCTTATGCGCAGGTCTTTTTGCCTCTTGAAATTTGTTCTGATAAAGTAAAGCATTTGCAAGATTCCTGCTGAACAATGCTTCATCCTCGCATCCTGAAATGTTTAGTTCTTCTAAAAGTCTGATGGCATCTTTGTAGCATTCAACGGCCTTCCCATACTCTCCTTGATCCTCATACACCGTGCCAATTTGATTTTTGTACACTGGCACGTCGAAGTGATACTCAGAGCCCGACAATTCCTCTCGCATCTTCAGTGCTTTTGTGTAGAACTCAAGAGCTTTCTCGGGTTTGTAAAGGCCATAATAGCAGTTTCCCATGGCGTTGTAGCACTTGACAAGGTTGGTGTCAACTTTAAGCAGCTTCTCTGTGAGGTCTAAAGATGACTGGAGACACTCTAATGCTTTCCTGTAATCTTTCATCTGATAATATATTTCTCCTTCAAAATAACGGTAAAGTCCTCGAGCCAGCTTGAAAGATTCCGTAGTTTGATCTTCAACTTTCTCGAGTGACAAAGCTGCTTGTTGCAACACTTCAAAAGCTTGACGAGGGCCTTTAGCGTCTAAGACCTGCCGAGCTTCCCAGCATCGTAACTGAGCTCGAAATAGAGAGCCTATAGGAAGACAAAACCAAAGTAATTTGACACGCTGAAACACTTTTAAGGTGGCTCAAAATGGTTTCGTTATTTTTAAATACCAACTCTTTGATGGATTGATACTCCCACAATTTTTTGTTTGCTTTCTTGAACATGATATCAAAAAATTTCCCAATTATTTCTCAACAAAATGTGATCAATGTTATAACATATAAGGTTACCATAGCAACAGTACAGCCTCTTTAATAGAAACACCTTACATTTTGGCTTTATGTGCCTATAACTCAAAAACGAGTCCGATGACCCCCGATTATTGAATTGCAATTAGCACATAAAGATTGATCTTTTTGCAAAGTTTTAAAAAATTCTGTACATGGGGCACAGAGCCACTTTAAATCATTGAAAAATTAAGGTGGCTCTGAACCCCATGTACAGATTTTTTTAAAACTTTGCAGAAAGATGAATCTTCCTATGCAAAATGCAATTCAATAATAAAAATTGGGGTCACCGGACTCGTTTTTGAGTTATATAGGCACATAAAGCCAAAATTTAGGGTGTTTCTAAGAGGCTGTACTGTTGCTATGGTAGCTACATATATGTCATAAACTGATCACAAATTGTTAACAATCGCAATCGCAACACTGAATCAACGTAAAGAAAGTAACCAGCAGAGCTTTTCTACCCAAAAAAAAAACGTATTTAGACAAGCATGTATAGTTCCGTCTTCTTGCTTAATGTCAGAAGACGGCATTGTGTATAAAGCAACCAGGAACAATTTGATGGAGTCTATGATGAATCGTGACAAATTTGCATCTTGCAGAAGTATAAAAACTATGGCTTTTAATTGTGAAAATGAAATGCTGAGTGCTGATATTGATCTTCAGTTGAGTCCAAGCTTGCATTGAGCTATTTAACAATTAGATTATGAGCTCGAGATTTCTATCGCATGATAGCTGATGAGCTCGCAGCCCGAATCAGCTATCACGCATAGAAATTGAGAGCGAATAATCTAATTGTTTTAGTATAAATCTTCCAGTCGTTCAAAACTAAACAAGTAAATTATCTAAATTTTACTCGCAGGCACTAAGAAAACGCGAGGAACCGGCCGCCATTTTGTTGACAACCGCTACTCACTATCCATCACAGAATAGGTAGCGAGTAGCGTAGCCAATCAGAGAACGGCATTCATGATAGAACGCTAGTAGATTTATACTAAAAAAGATTGACAGGAGTAATGGATTTTCATATATTCGTTCTCACATATTCACCGCTCACGGGGATATTACGAACCAATAAAACGACCAACTCCCAGATGGCTTGTTAGCTCAGTTGGTAGAGCACTGCACCGGTATCGCAGAGGTCGTGGGTTCGAATCTCGTACAAGCCTGAATTGTTTCAGGCTTTAAATTACTTTCACTACTGCTTAAGTAGTGTTCATAGCTGCAATTATCATTCACATATTCATTATTCATAGATTCGCATTTTTTTCCTCAAGAAAGAGCAGCCAATTGGGCCAGTGTTTTTTTTTTTTTTTTTTTAAATCTTCTTGTGGTACGTGCTACATTTGTAATTGCCCTATTGAAGGAACCATAATAAAGATAATAATTAGACAGTAATCTGTCTGATAACAAGAGTGCTTTTCTGCTATTTGGTTACTTTATTATTGATCTGGGATTATTAGCTACACTGTAGACTGTAAGATGCACAAACTCCACAGCCGAGTGAGATCTTGTAGATCATGTAGATCCCACGCATGTACAGTGCATTTTGTATTTAATCGATTATTCCTTCCTAAATTAAGTTCATGCAGGCACTGATGCTAATTTAATGCTGTACTTAAGATACTGGATTACTGATGATATTATTGACACATATGAACCCCAAAACCGTCCGGGTGGGTAGATTATTTGAAAAAGGCAAATAAATGTATAAATTATGTTAGATTTTTGCATGGGTCGGGCAAAGGCCATATATTGTAGTTGTTAATGCAACCGATAAACTATTTGGGCCACTACTGATGTCTTGGAAGAACTTGCAGAGACTATTCCTATGTACATTCCCAAAACCTAGATGTTAAAGAGCCACTGAGTACCATTCTCAGAAATCCTCCCTACCCTCACAAAAATGATCATATCTTATTACTAGTTTATTACTAACTTGATGCTAGTTGCCACTATCTTATTCCTAGTTGACTGATGAAAATCACTAACTTTTTGCTATCTGAGGGGTTTTGTAGATAGTGGATAGTTATCTTTTACCTAGCTTAAAGCTTAACTGATATCTATCTGTCAGACAGTTAGCAAGTAGATAGACTATCTAAAACCTAGCTTCTGATGGAGATAGTCAAAAGATAGCCTATCTACCGGTATCCACTAACTTGTACCCTGTACGGTGGTCAATTTACATTATCAACTCCGTTGATAAACCAAATTTTCGTGTTTCACTCCCCCACCGACGCAGCACCACAGTTTCTTTAGAAACTAATCCCTTTATTCTTATATGTCTACTGTGTAGTTTAAACTAGGCTATCTGAACACTATCTTACTATTGCACACCAAAACTCTATCCTATCTGAAACCCATCTTTACTGTAGATAGTAAAAAGATAGTCTATCTGAAAACTATCCAACATTCGCCCAACACTTTGATAACCTATACCCAAAAGCTATCTTTATTACAGATAGTGAAAAGATAGCCTATCCAAAAACTATCCAACATACACCTAGCACTTTTATAACCTACCCAAAAGCTATCTTTGTCACAGATAGTAAAAAGATAGCCTATCTGAAAACGATCCAACATTCACCTAGCAATTCGCAAAAGCTATCTTTGTCATAGATAGTGAAACGATAGCCTATCCAAAACTATCCAACAATGCCTACCACTTTGATAACCCACCCACAAGCCATCTTTGTCAAAGACAGTGATAATAATGAAAGAGCTAGCTGCTTAAAACTTTTCATTGTATATATAAGCACGTTGATAACCTATTCAATAGTTATAACTTTGTCAAAGATAGTGAAATATTTGTAATTATAGCATCAATCTCGTATTACCGGTAATAATAACTGGTAATTTCAGTTACATACACTGTTTAATAGCTATATAATTATTTAAAACTGCTAGAGCTAGTGTATATTTAGTTCTAATATACCAAAAACCTGGCACATGCAGATGCCAAAAAAGCAAGTAGGTAGCTGGAAATGAATTTACATTATGTGTCAGATTGAAAAGAAGAAAATGCAAATTCCTCATAAAATCCAGTATGAAACACTTCACAGCTATTGCAATTAACTACAGTCTCATGGTCCAATATTTATTCATGCAGTGAATGCATGACTAACTTTCCTGATCCTAAGGTTGTCACTTATGGCCTATCTGAAAACTCATGTTATTGGGTATTCCTACTACAAAATTATATCATAGAACTTCTTCTTCATGAGTCAAGCCACAAAAGCTCAGTCCCTTTCATCACTATTAGGGAGATGGCAAACCCAAGTTCCTGAAGAAACATCTACACAGACACATTTCTCTTGTATGGTATTGATTGCCATGCAGGTTTCACTCAAACAAATGTGCTTTAAAACATGATTAATATATACAAGGCTGTTCAGGGTGCTTATCCAGAATCTCAATAATTGGGTCCAGTAGCTGACATATCATTTTCGCTGCACTGCCGATTCTCTCCTGCACATGTAATAAGATAGGCTTAAGGTAGTAAATTAAGTTAATAGTGGCTAAACAGGGCTTGAAGATAGGAATAAACTAGATAAGAGATAGCTTGTAGATAGTTGCATTAACTAGCCATAAGATAGTAAAAAGATAGTGTCTCATTTTGTGAGGGTATAGTCTAGGAGGTATTGGCAAAGTTCAATAATTGTTTTGCTTTCACCTGACTGTTGCAAATGGTGACCAACAGTAACATTAAAGAAACTAAAAATAATGTAACAACAACAATAATAATAACTTTATCAGTGAACTTTCTTTTAGGCCATTTACGTGATCCATCACTTGATCTTGTCAAAAAGTCCACATTTACAAAATGTACTCCATACCCAGAGTCTAGTACAGCAGTTACATGTACCTTTCAAACATGTTTTTAATAGTTGAATTATAGTATTGGGTAAATTTCCACTCTGTGATTGCATATGCACCAAATACACTCTGGATTACTCAGAACAAGAATTTCTATTAGCATTATCCATTACTCAGTTCGACCAAGTGTTGCAATAGTGAAGGCCATAAAGGGGAAGGTCACTCAGTTTCATGGCTTTCTCATTGGAATGTCTCACATTCATGGGGACTTCATGACCCATGAAATACTTGAGGCAGTAATTGGGGTCTTACCATATTTCTTCGATTAAACACCACTGGTCTTAATTTGAAAATTGCTAGTCTGGTCCTGGCCTTTATTCAAAGCTGGCATTTAATTGGAGTCTCAGGTGTTTATGAAATTTTCTGTCATTTTTTCAGGTTGATAATTTATATTACCCATCCTTGGATACTCACAGCAGTTTGTCAAGGTAGGAAGAAGGGAAAACTCTGGTAAAAAATAATGGCTCAAAAATAGTCAGTTTCAAGAACAAGCAAAATACAGTGTAGGGGCAGCTCAGTGAATGCTGGCTCCCGATTGGGCAGAACAAATCCTGTGTAATATTCTGTTCAATTATCAACAAATAGCAACTCTACAAATGTACAATGCAGACACTTCTGTGTGTTCTTCCACAACCTCCTTTGTTCACCGTACTTTGCTGACCCAAGCACCAAAACAATGCATGCAGTTCAGGTGAGCTTCCATTCAATCAATCAACTTTTGTTTAACGAGGGTGACACCTAACAATCTATGACTGATAAACTTGTGGGCCTTGAAATTCTGTTTTGACATTAGTGCACAGCAAAATGCCATTGGAATGGATAGCTGTTAGTGTACGTTTTTGTGTGAGAGGTCGATCACTCTGTATGTTGGTTTTTTTTGGAGAGGGGAAAAACAGAGTAGTAAAACCTCTCAGAGCAGAGTAAAGAACCAACAACAAACTCAACCCACATATGACACTACGTCCAGGAATTGAACCAGGGCCACATTGGTGGGAGGCGAGTCCTCTCACCACTATGCCATCCCTGGTCCATCGTGTTTGAGAAGAAAAATCTGGGATGCCAGTTATAAGTGCAAGTCTTATGGCAGTGAAGATTAACATCAAGATTACCAAAGTAGCATACTATACTAGTATGTATATTGTAGCAGTGCCTTGTAATTAAGAAAAATTAAGAAAATAGAAATGTCGGGACCTTGATCTTATGCCCCCAGCAATTATTTAAAAATTAGCGTTTTTCCCCAGGTTTTATAAAAGGCTGGCATTTAATTGGGGTCCAGCATTTAATGAAGACAATATGGTACACTATACCTTTTCATACTGTGGGTCATGAAATGTGTCAAGTTGAAATAATTAATATCAAAGTGAAAATTTCATGACCCATGAAAGCCATTTTGGGGGCTTTCATAGATTTTTATGTAAAAATTATGGCCTTGGAGGGAACCATGAAAATTTGAACCTGTTTTTATGGCCATTAAAAGCGAGTTCATAGTTTTCACCAAGTTTTCATGGAATTTTCATTTTTTGAGCTATTCATAGTGACACATTCATGTACATGTACATATACGGAGAAAGGATTTGATACCTGACTTTGCATCATCCTGGCACATCTCAGCCCAGGAATGAAACAGCTCTCTTCGTTTCTCATTGGACAACACAGCATGCACAAGGGATGCAATCGAAGCATTCTCATGGAATTTACCAGGTACACTGACAAACTCTGACAGCAATGAAATTGCAAACTCATAGTTTGGCTGATCATTTGCAAAGCGATTGACGGCTTCAGTGTAATCAGACTCTACAAACTCTGCAATTCTTTTCATCTCAGACATAAAATGTTCGTAAAACCGTGCTCTTGCTTTGGAGTAAGATTCAGCAAACTTTCCATCACTCTTAATGCTGTCAGCATACTTTCTCAAGAGTGGATGAATGTCATACATCAACTCCTTTGCCCTTCGATTGACTACAAAAACAATTGCACTAGTCTCCAAACCCTCAAGCTGTGCTACAGCCTCTGCTGGGCTGATATCAAGAACCTTTGCTGCTGTAGAGGCAGTAAAGGGTCCAAAAAACAAAGAAATAGACACTGCTGACTCTTTCAGACTGTCAGATGGGAGTGTATTGAACATTTCTTTCATCACAGATTCCTCAACTCCTTGTTCTAAATCAAACAGTTCCTCTCTACTACCCTCTTCTAGTTCTGGATTCAGAGGAAAGTCAGCTTTGTCTTTGGTAACCATGTGGATCAATTTTTCAAGGTCATCAATCAGATCATCTGGAGCTTTTCTTTTCTGTCGTAAAATAGACCCAGTTCCTTTGAGAAATAGTGGTTTTCCATGGCAGAAAGCAACTAGCTTCTCCCTCTGTTCTGAATTAATATCTGGCATCTCCTCAGGAAGTACGATTTTTTCTGAGTCAGAATCTTTAAGGGGCTGCAGTTCATAATCAATCACCTTTTCTGCTTCATTCAACTGAGCCCTCGATGTTAGAAGTACTCTTAATGGCCTCTTCTTTCCACTGTCATCATATTCTGAAAGCTTAACCAAGAACTGCATAAAAGCTGTCCTCAAGTTCTTTCCTTCCTTCCCCTGTCCTAGAGTGAACTGCTCAACATTGTCAAGAAGGAAAAGCACAGGCTGACCACCGCCTTCTTTCGCAGTGCAGTGCTCAAAAATTCTGTCAACAACATAACTCAAGCTCAGGTAGTCAACAGGCACGGTTAGTCCAAGGTTCGTCATCATGTTTAAATAAATTGCCCTCATATCTTTAGCTTCTCTCAAATCAAACAGATATGACTTGCCTCCCCATTCTAAGGATATCACGTTTGCAAGCGTTGTTTTTCCTACTCCAGCCGAGCCGTGCAAGTTGACAACTGCTGGTTGCCCCGTTTTGAGCTTCTCTGTAATCTTCATGAAATCGTCGCTCCTTCCCTGCAGCTCTTTCTCCGGATCAGCTTGAGGTGGATGAAACATCCTGAAGTTTTCAATCGTTTCACAGATGTCTTCTTCTTTGTTTGACTTTGGAGCGACAAACTCTCTGATAAGGGTAAGTTTCGTGTTCGAAACATATCCCAGTTTGTATAAAAGTCCCAAACCTGACAGAAGATCTTGGTTTTCTAGCGAGTCAAATTGTTTTCCATAAATCCTCTTTAACGACCTCACAACATTCTCTGATTCTGCTGGAGAAAACTTGGAAGATATGTCTGCAAAGAAGTGAGTTAACTCGGGTGAACTTTCCACAATTGTGGGCGCCATTTTCAATGTTTCTTCACAACAAGCCGGAAGTGGCTTGTGTAGTAATCAACCAAATGTCCCCTTGAGTCACGCATGAGTGACTTCGTTACTACTAAGCAGGGTGGCGTGGGGCGTGAGTCGGGGGGGGAGGAATCATACGGTAATACAAAATACAGAATACACCTTATTCCAAAATGGCGGCCAATTTATTATTCTTTTGTTTGCATGTTAATTAGCCCTCTTTTCCTCGTCAACATGTACAAAATACAAAAAGATTTTGAAGTGAAAATGAGGCAAAGAGGGCTAATTAACATGAAAACAAAAGAATAATAAATTGGCCGCCATTTTGGAATAAGGTGTATAGGTAACATGAAAAATAATGAAGAAAAATTCGTCTTTGAATACCAGTATTCCTTCTTGTCATGGCAAAAAAAAATTGCGATTAGTCAAGACAAGACAAGACGTTTATTACAAAATATTGGCTGTACAATTTCTTGGCACGCAGTTAGCCAAAAACCCGAAAAACGCTAATCGTGGCGTGCCAAATTAATTCTATCAGAAATCAGATTTTGTTGAAAGGTTGTTGAATGATGTTGAACGGTGGGATGGCAAACGGTTTCAACATTTCATTCAACAAAACTTCGCGAGTGGGCTGGTAATTAGTTTCAGGCCCCAGATCTACGCCCGAGACACATGCAAGGGCGCCATTTTTAAATGACACAGTGGATCGTGCGTATGTTTACAACAAAGTTAGCTCGTTATTAGCAGTTTTTTTAGCTTTCGAAGTTTTGAATGATGAGCATAAAAAACCAGGAAGGGGAAAGACAAGGCAATGGATCAGAAGAAGGGATGAAAGGGGCTATTTCAACAACATCGTGAAAGAATTGGCGATCGAAGACACAGCGGAATATAAAGAAATGATGCGAATGAGTCATGCCGATTTTCAACGAATACTGAGCTACATCGAACAGGATATTACTCGAAAACAAGCCCTTGGTGGGAATAAAGTTATTTCCCCGATCAAAATACTATCGCCCGGACGTACTACAGCCACACACAAAATTGTTTTGCTTTGCTACCGTCTTTGCATCCATGGTGACCATGGTTACGTCTTCTTAATTGAGCATGCGCTTACTCAACAATGTTGAAAGAGCGGGACAAACGACTTCAACTCCACTTCAACATTCTGAACATTCCAGAGAACAAAAGAAATGTTGAACGGATGGTGAAGCAAAGTTTAAAGATTTTTAAACTCTTTCAACATCGATTCAACATCCTTTCAACACGTTTCAACACGGTGGAAAGGGGGTGGCAAACGCTTTCAACATTGCCATTAAACAAAATCGAAAGGATGTTGAAGCAAATGTTGAAGCCGTTTGCTAGGGACTTTACAGATAATAAAAAGCGAAGAAAAAAGGGAGGGAAAAAATATGTGTAAGTCAAAGCGAGAGAGAAATCTATTTAATGCAAGCTTTCAAGGAAGCTAAGGTTTAGGATTTCGAAATTTCATCTCATGTGTTATCATGGTTGCATCAAGGTAATCATCTTTGTCTTTTAACATTTCAAAGAGCATACTAACTAATTTTCGTTTAAAAACTTTTTTTTTTGACATATCTCTCATTCTACCGGGTATCTCATTCCATAATTTAGCGCCAAAAATTGGGACCGCTTGTCTTAATTTTCCAAGATTAAACTTTTTGATATACATATTATTTTTCAAGGATGATCTTGTATTATATGCATGAAATAGATGTGTCAACGAGAACAAATTAACGATTGTAGAGGGTGCTGTATTAGTATGAATATCGTGCATTAGGTAAGATACGGACTTAGTGTAGAGCAGTTGTCTTTGTCACTGACTTCATCATAATTAACTAAGCATTTCTTGCTTAGTTGTTATTTACTGCCAACGGTTTTTGAAACATTTTGTAACTGACGATAATGTTTGCAACATCGAAACATATCTTACAAATTAAAAAATGCCGTCACCTTTATAAAAATTACAGTCAGTGTAAATTATAACACAGCGCGCGTGCTGGTCCTACCTAATTCCAATCTCTATATACGCATGGCCTTGCATATTAGTTAGACAAGGTTAATTTGGGAAAAGAAATCAACACAACTAAGTAATTAAGTGAAAATGTGGCTCAGCCAGGAATCGAACCTGGGTCTCCAGATTACCGGTCGGATGCATTAACCACTAGGCCACTGAGCCAACCACACTGGGAACACATATTTTAACTGTACAACACATACACAGTGTGGCCTTCAGATGGTAAGGTCCGAGCAGACAATTTCACACAATTGTCTCCTCGGACCTTACCATCCCAAGGCCACACTGGTCCTACCTAATTCCAATCTCTATATACGCACGGTGATGACGCAAGATGGTTGCCCTATTGTTTAACACAAAGGATTTTCTACTTCATTTGCAAAATCCTTTGTTTTAAACAATAGTGAAACCATCTTGCGTCATCACCATCCAAAATGGCGGCGCCCATGAAACTTAACTGCGAAAATGGGCGATGATGTTACCCATAGTTTTGAACGCTTAAAAGTTATATCCACGTTTTAAAACCAAATTTGAAATCTAGTAATTATTACCTACAATTTAGCATAAACTTGTTGTGAGAGTGGAGGTTCCCTTTAAAGCAATAGCTACCCTCCCTACTCCCCTCCCACCCCTTCCCCCCCACCCCCCCCCCCCCCCCACTCAATTTCAGTCCACGTATTGAAAGGATCGCGCCCGCTCCTCACCCCCTCCCCTGTCTTATATCCGGCAGTTGCATGATGGCAGTTTATTATTTTTGTGATCGAATCAGTCTGGCCAATGCTGCACATCAGGAAGGAAGGAAGGAAGGAAGGAAGGAAGGTCGGAAGAGATGCTTTTATCAAACCTTGAGACGATCGTTTTTGAGTTATTCTCGCTTAAACTGGCTAAAATTAGAGGTGTTTTTAACAACTTAAAGTGTTGCTTGGAGTGCGTGCGTGAGTAAATGAATGGGTATCTTAGGTCGATTTAGACAGTACGACTTTGTTGCAGACTGCCGATAGGCCTACGATAGGTCGGGGGTATTTTGTTTATCACTGCTATGATTACAGACCGATGCACTCCACTCAGTCCTATTATACCACAAAGATCAAATCCCTGAATCATAATTTCCCCTCTGGTTTGGGTGCACAAGGTCTCGTGAAATATATGTTTAAAAAGGAATGGAAATTGGGTTCCCAATAATTAAAAAAAGCGAGTGATGAGCTTAAAAGCTATTCCTAGATAAAACCTCGGTCACAAAAAGCAGCAATCCGAAGGACAGTTGTGACGCATGTACCAGAGTGAGCAGGCAATGCAAACAGTTGGAAAATTGCCAAAAATCATGTGCAGAACTTGCATTTGATGCATATTCAACAATTATTCACTGACGTGGAGGTGAATAGTATATGGTTTATATACAGAAAATGGAGCTACGCTATTGGTGGTAACATCGTCGGCATCCTCGTCTCGAAGAGGCGATGGTTAACACACAGGGCGGGCGGGGCAGGATCTCACGTGTCTGTGAAGCCCGATCCTGGAGTGGCAGTCCCTCGTGCAGATTGCACAGACGTAGGTAGATGGAACGCGCGCGGAGGCCGCGCGCTCCTTTCTCGCCGCGCTCTTCAATATGGCCTGGACTCTCCCGTCTTCCTCAGCTCTCGAGGCTCCTGCTTTGACCCTGTGCCGCCAGGTGTCACGATCGGCAGCAGTGTCCTCCCAGCTGGTTGCGTTGATGTTGGCTGCTTTGAGGTCGCGCTTGATGGTGTTGTTAAGGCGCAGCAGAGGCCGATCGGCTCGACGAGCACCGTCGCCTAGTTCTCCGTAAAGAATCACGCGTGACAAGCGCTGAGGCTCCATCACGGTGGACATGACCAAGCCAGCGGAGGCGTCTCTGAATGAGCATAGAGTGTATGCTCAAGAGACCAACGCGCTGAAGGACCTTAGTATTTGGGACTTTGTCTTGCCATTTGATGTGCAGAAGGCGTCGGAGCGAGGAGGTGGAACCCGCTGAGGCGACGTTCTTGTCTGGTGTAGGTCGTCCACGACTCACTGCCATAGAGGAGAGTCGACAGGACACAAGCTTGATAGACGCAGACCTTGGTCCTTTCGCTCGACAGGCTATTGTTCCACACTCGCTAGTTGAGTTTGGCCATGACCCCTGCAGACTTAGCGATTCTCGAGCTGATCTCGGCGTTAAGAGATGTTGAGCTCTTCACTGTGGAGCCCAGGTAGGTGAAGGCATCCACAACCTCGAGCTGAGTGTCCCCAATTGTGATGGAAGGTGGGGACTCGGCACCCCGCGCTATAATGTTGGTCTTCTTGAGGCTGATTGTCAGCCCAAACTCCCTGCAGGCAGCAAACAGCTAGTCGACCAGGCGCTGAAGACCTTCCTCGCTGTGAGATGTTAAAGCAGCGTCGTCTGCCAACAGCAGCTCACGTATCAGCACCTCGTAGGTCTTAGTCTTGGCGCGGAGTCTGGCAATGTTGAAGAGATTGCCATCTTGCCTCGTGCGGACGTAGACTCCATCATGGTTACATGGTAACGTGAGAAACAGGAATAAATTAATTGAATAAAACGCACTCGTTGATACCGTGGGGATCAAGAGTACCGATTTGAAAGATCAACTTTTGGTCGAGATTTTTACGGCTTTCCGTGGTACCTTGATGTAAGGAAAGGTCGGAGATCGACATGTGTTGTTTGGAATGGCCAGGGAGTTTAAAATGCCGAGCGACGGTTTGGATGCATCTTTGTCATCTTTCTCAACATCACGTAGATGTTCTCGGAATCGGTCACTTAGTCGTCTTCCTGTTTCGCCGACGTACAACTTTTTGCATAACGTACAGGTTGTGCAATAGATAACATTTGCGGAGGTACACGTGAAACGATCAGTGATCTTAAGATCGCTTAGGGCCCGATATTTTGCTAGTGTTTTATTCACCTCAGTGTCGGTGAAAGTGGTGGATATATTATATATACAACCCACAATTTCTCGATTCGCTCCGACGAAGCGCTAACGCTAGAAACTTCAGCTAATGGAATCCCTGTATGGTGGTCAATTTACATTATCAACTCCGTTGATAAACCAAATTTTCGTGTTTCACTCCCCCACCGACGAGGGTCCCCCTGGGATTTTGGGGGAACAAGGGAACACGGGAAATTTGGCAATGGGAACACGGGAACAAAGCAAAAAAATCGTAGGGAACAATGGAACATCAAATAGGTTAGGGAACAGGGGAACAAACACAAAAAATTACAAGGTCCTACGTATTTTACATAAGCGTGGGGGTTATAGAAGATTTTCTGCTGTTTTCTGATTTCTTTGGCAAGTTTTTGTTGCCATCTTTCGTGTCTATTACGATTTGTTTTAATTTTTCTTACGAAATACTTTCACAAAGTCAAAAATATCACAGAAAGAATGATCAAAATTTATCAGCAACACTGTAGACCTTCAATCAGTTATTTTGTTTTGTTCAGATTGGTTAATTAGGACGTATATGCAAAGAATAAGAGATAAAATTTAATCTTGAAAGGGTAACAAGGGAACAAGGTGTAATTTTGGACGGGAACAAGGGAACAGAGTTAAATTTTGAAGGGAACACGGGAACACAGACCTCCCTGGGGGACCCTCACCGACGCAGCACCAAAGTTTCTTTAGAAACTAATCCCCTTTATTCATTTGTTTTAGTATATACCACACAAGCTGAAAAACTTAGCGGACCAGAACTTTACTTTATGTGTGACAATATACCGACAAGCGGTCGCAAATTTTAAAATCTCACGCGCAGGCTGCTCGTGCTAATTTAGCAACAGAACGGGAACGTCATTTGAGGACGCGAGAGCGCGCGGAAAGGAGTGAACACGACTTCCGGTGCTCAATTTGCTGCTCTGCCATTGGTCCAGTCGGTTTTTAGATCTGCGCGTGCCGTTGTCAAGAAGTCCCCGTTGCCTTTGCTAAATCAGCCTATTTAATGGTAATTTGCTAATCACCTACAAGTTAACCAGTCAGAGCGCATGAAAAGAATTATTCACTTGTGTGGTATATACTAACATGTTATATTTCTTCTTCCTCGAAAATTTCTGTTTGCTGTCATCTCCAGCTACTGCTAATATATATATTTAGCCAAGCCTAAAAGCGGAGCTCCAAAAGCATTCTTTTTCTACTGGCATTTACATATAGTGTGCTGGTCATATCACCCATTTGACCTCACTCAAGCTACAGACCCAAGGCTGTAAAAAATAGTATGGAAAGGTGATCTGAGCCAGTGTCACAGTGGATTTGGACCCCCCGCAGATTTGCATCCTCCAGTCCAGATCTGCTTGTGGATCAGATTTGGACCCCCTAGTCCAGAACTGCTAGCAGATATGAATCCCCTTTTACGGATTTGGACCCCCACCCCTCCTAAAAACAAGCATTCTATTCAGTAAGGTAATAAAAATTCCTTTGCAAATTGAGTTTGGAGATGTTAAAAAGCAAAAAAATATATTGAGGTAGGTTTTTTTAAAACAATAATCTTTAATACTTTGTGTAAAAAAGAACCTGCAACGCTAGTTTGCATCTATAAATTTTTAAAACAAAACATTTCTTAACATCTTAGAGCAATACCTAAGGACAGGTCTGTTTCCCCGTTTAACTGTAGGCTACTTAGTTATGGTTTAGAGCCACTAGAAATTGGTGGAGAAGCCTGGTGAATGCTATTTTGAATCAGTATCCGACATCAGACATATAGTGATTCAGATCATCACTTAATAATGAATGCAATTTCAGTTATCCAAAGCCTCCCATGAGACGGTTGGAAATCAGAAATTGTGTATCCTCTGGATATATGTATGCATCAAAAAAATTTATGAAAGAAAGATACATGGAAATCAATAAAAATATTTAGATGATATGCATTAAGGCCAATATATTTCTTTTGATCAGTTACTTCTTGACCTTACTATCGCAAAAAACTGCTTGCTGACATTAAGCTCATCAATCAATGCACCTACAGTGTTTTCAAAAAGAAATCCAGCTGCATTTCTGGCCAGCCAAGTGCAAGACTAAGCAACTTGATAATAAAATATTGGGCATGTGGTTGATATCACTATCAAGGTAATTAACAATGTAGTATGAGGATTTAAGGTAATGATTCACCAAAGAAAAAGTGCGGGAAATCCGTGTTAGCAATCTTAACTTGATTTTCTATTTTGCAAGAAAGGTAAGGACTAGTCTCACATTTCTCCATGTACATTTGAAATTGCACAACATACTTCCTCAAACATCAAAAATCCCATAATTTCTAAAAACTAAGAGGTGAAATTTAAACGTGGCCCAAAGCTAACCTAATCAAATTAAATCAAACATTTGTCTCTTACAAGTCACCCCTGCTTTGAGATTGACACTAAAAATAAAGAAGTAAAATTGAAATACAATCCAACGCTAACCTAATTAAATTACATACTTGTCACTCACAAGCTACATCTGATTTAAAATTGACACAAATAATGTAATAGATAGGACTTAAACCTGCTTAAAGAAGGTGCATGCATGATGTTCGATGGAACACCATTCCAGTCTGGTATGTAGCGATTATAAAAAGAAAAGCTGAAGGCCATATATATATATTTAGCCAGGCCAAGCCTAGAATCGGAGTTGCACACTCTCACCGAGCAACTTCGCATGGCTTTATTTGGGCCAGTTTAATTTGTGTCCAAAACAATTGAGCAGCAGCAGGGAAAACGAAGAGTTTTCGATAGCAAACGTTTGCAAAAAAAATACAGACATTCGAGAGTCCTAACTACTTTCAGATGAAAGCGTAACGGAATTCAAAGCGGATTAAGAAAAACAAACACTACAAGCGAACAAAGTACGATGCGAGTGTTATGCTGGAAGAAGGAGAAGGTGGAGAAATTAAACAAGACTAGCTTGTAATAATAATAGCTTGTACTGATTAGTCTAGAAAAATCGGTATTTATTTTGACATTAATGCCCGTAGAAAAGACAATAAAGGGTAAAAACTGATCGTTAAGAGCAGTCAACAGGAATTGACCGCGGTTCAGAAACAACAGAACAACAAACACAAGTATTACAAGAAAACAAAGCAGAATACGAATAACATTTCTTCGAAGATTCTTGGAGAACGTGGAGAAATTAGACAAGTAACAAAAATTGCTTAGCAATTTTGACATAAATGTCCGTAGAAAAGACAAAAAAGAGGTCCACACCTGATCGTTTAGAGCAGTCAACAGGAATCGCTGAGGCAGCAATCACTCGGAACGCGACAGAGCTGAATAATAGCGCCATTTCCCACAAAATCTTTCCTTGGCTGACACAAAACGCTAAAGAGCTTTGATAGTTTTACTGGTATTACCATGTCTTCCGAAGAACCTTCTTCAATTAATGATTCTCAGTGGCAAAGCGTCATCCAGTTAACGAAGAAAGCGCTTGCCAAACCACACCAGCATTTCTCTCGCAGACCCGTCCAATATAAAATAAAGCCAGCCCAGCCCGTCAACCCATTTCGGTGTTTTTAACATCCAAACGCTGATTCTTACCGTCTCAAACAAATTAAGACGGCATGTTTATAGACGGCGAAACTTAATATTGTTGTTTACAGGCCGCTTTCGACGAAGATCTCTAAAACGTTTTTCAAATTTTGACAACTTTATGTCAGATTTTGAGACGTGGACATGCATATGCATTTGATCGGCTTTTTTTTACTCGAGTTTTAATGCTTAATTTTACGAGGACTCATTGTGATTATGTGTTATTAAGATAAGGGCAAAAGTTTCTTAACGCTGTTGAGGTACCAAGGTCGAAAAACAGTCAGCCAAGCCGAGTAAAAACACTCGTTAGCTTGCAAAGAAAACAACGTAACAAAAACAAACAAGCAAACAAACAATTCAACTACTTCTTTGCGTCCAAAACGAGTACAGATGATTGTTATTTATATCCATTGGAGAGAAAAATACAAGTTTCATCCCTGAACAAAAGTAACAACGATTAAACCAAATGTTAAGCTTCTATTTATTTAATTTACCTCACTGTCCTGCGTTGTGTTGTAGAGGTTTCTACCACTTGAAAATACGTAAGCTTCAGTAAGGTAAAAACAAGCATCCGCAAAAATAGCAAACGGTTTGTCCAAAGAAAGAGCTTTTTCCACAGAGTTTGAGCTACTCGTTCCTCCCATTAACACAGGTGAACTGTTAAGTGACCTTTCTTAGTGAGATGCAAGATGCCGCGGTAAAGTGAAAGCCCTTGAAGCGTTGAATTATACTGTTTTCAACCGCTTAATCCATCCAAGTTTGAAGCTTTTCTTGAGAAAAATCGCTCTTCCCTTCATCACTTGAAAAGTCACGTTCCGGAGTATCTTTTGACAAGTTCTTGATTTTTATGCTTTTTACGCGAATTTAAAGACAAACTTCGATCGAAGACGATGAAGTTGTTTTGCTCAAAATGAAGAAACCAAGTGAATGTGAAATTACGAGCCGCAGAAAGCGCGCGAAAAATTAAGCCTCGATTTGGTTTGGGTGTCCCACACCTGGCTTGAGCCTGCGATCAAATCGAAAGCAAGTACCTGGTCAGCGGTCAACTTCAAAAAAACAGCTGACCTCGATGAGGTCTCAACTTGAGCCCGCGATATGGTCACGTGACACTGGTCAGCGGATACCTTGTTTTGACAGGTGTCAATTGGTTATAAGATGGATGTCCAGTATCAAAGACTTACGCTGTAAACTAGCTGGTCAGCTGGGCCAGGTGGAGTATGGCCGCCATGTTGGATTATTATGATTATTATTAGGATATTATTAGTTATTGGGCAACTCCACCGTCGTCGTCGTCGTCGTCGTCGTGCGGGCCCACGAGCAATACCGCTAGCCATTTTTACCATGAGAAAAGCAGTTGACGGGTTTCTATAGGTATGGTGCTCCGCTTCGCGGCCCTTCGGGCCGCTGGAGCTCCGCTATTAATATCATAAAATTTTCTGTTTTGCAGCTCAACACATTTTCACACTATTATTCCTATAGTTACAGTGATTCCATAGACCCAATGTAAAAATGGCTGCTTTTAAATTATTTATTCTTTTACTCTTATTCAAATAGCCTCACTAACCTCGCTTTTGAGATCAAAATTCTGAAGAATTTTTTATCCCGAACGAGGTTAGTGAGGCTATGTTGAATACGAACAAAAGAATAATTTAAAGGCATCCATTTTTGCATAGGGTGTATAAGGGTATCCATGTGAATTACTTAGTGACACAATTTGAATTAAACGCTACAGTTCCAGTTCTCCTCGGATTGCGAGAAAATTCGATGAAGGTCAGCATAAAAACGCTGCAACACCAACGTCTGAGAGTACGAGGAAATGTCTGTTACTCCTCAGCTACAGAAAATATAGTTCGATTAATCAAAGTCATTACTTCCAGCGCACATGGTTCAAGCCCTTATATGCTGTGTTCACCTTAAGAGGTTATAGGTTTGTGAAGCAAATTATTTCGATCAAAGGTCACTTAGTCACGTGTACATTTATACCCGAAAAAGTTCATTCTCAACCGCCAAAAGTTTTTACTAGACGTCTCTCACTCTGTCTCAGTTTCTCTAACAGACTTACAATTAACAACGACAAAACTTTAGTTTAAAACAGAGGGTTTATTTGTCATTATACAACCACTACTATTTGAACCAGATTACTGAAACTAGAAACCTGCAATATAAATGACGAAACAAATCAAAATACAAGTTACAGCGCAGCTAACAGGGGAGAGCACAACACTTTCGTGACAAGGACATAAACAATTGCTGATGATAATGATGACGATAATTAAAATGAATTCAAACAAAACCGTCCCTTTAGAAAGTATGCCATAGTGACACCTTACACTCAGTTGTATAATAATCGTTTACGTCAGTCACTCAAGCAATCAATGAAACAGGCCAAGCATGCAACACATCTAGCAGGATCAGAAATGCCGAGTTATAACAAGTCTGTAATAAATCTTATTCCTTCCGATTTGCTTCAAGAACATCTCAAAGTTTCCTGGAAGCTGTGTAAAGCTAGAAATGATCACCCCACCATAGTAAAAATTCAGTTCCACAGCTTCTGAATCCAAATTCCGTTCAGTAACAATACTTTCTTTTGCCCGGTTTTGGCTTTATTTATTTATTTACTTATTTATTTATTTATAGATTTAGTTATTTATTTATTTATTGAATGGTTGATTGATTTATAACTATTTATACAGGGTGCTCTCTCACAGCAGTGGTTTTAAGAAAGGCCCTGTATATAAAAGTTACAAACAAACAATAATAATTAACTGGATGAAAATAGTTAAAAACAAACTAACTAGGTACACATAACAAAAACTAACAATAATAGAATTTAATAAAATGTAAAATAGATAAGGAGGATAAAAATACAAGCGAGAAAATTTGGTTCAAATTCCTTAAATATTTAAATTTAAAATCTTTTAGAGACTTTGAGCAAGGATCTTATGTCGTCAATTAATGAGTTTCAGTCTTAAATCGCTTGAAATACTAATCTTTGCCTTCCCCAGTTACGTCTAATTGGTAGTAATTGTAGATTACATTTATTTCTTGTATTATAATTAAGAATTTTTTGAAAAGTCTTAAAATTTGTGTTTGAAGAGCGGAACCCGCCTTTGTCTGTATGACGAAGCTACTTTCCTTTGAAAGACAGAGCTTCTGTAGCCTTCGTGGACTGTCTGTCCGTGAGAAATACTTTACCTGTTTTCCTTTTTCCTTTAATAAACGGTCACTGAAACGTCGTAACATCGACGTCAGCTTTTCTGGTTCACATTCGTCCCAGTCTTGAATTGTTAAAACTTTCTCAAGTTCTTGTTGTGGTATGTTTTCAAGAGATATTTTTTACTGAGTTACTAGATTTTGCCCATCCACAAGTACAGGATGGAAACTTTAAAGGATTACCAATGAATACACAACGGCTTTCTTGTATTCTGATCGATTTTTCTGTGGCTTGGTATAAACCAATATTTCACAACTGGCGTATAAACGATTTCGATGCATAAGGACTTTGCTATCAAGCGAGTGAAGTCGTCTTCAAACCTGCTCCCGTTAATTGCAACTTATATTACTTTAGCTTGTTGTGTTTATGGCCGGAACTAATCCAAATTTCAAGCGAAAAAATAGGGCTAGCAAGAGCTCTGGTTCAGAGAGTGATATTTGTTCGCCGGAAGGCAAAAAGGTATTCGTATCAAGCTTTTACACAACACTGTCCGAGTCCAACATTAGCGAAACATCATTCGACGAAAGCGATCAGGTCAACAAAGCAACGCGCTGAAGATATCTGAAAAGATCGCGGAACAGCTTCAACAAATTCTCAACAGGCTGGAAAGGATGGAAGAGAAATTACAGATTGGATATGGAAGGAGTTCTTGCGCAGATTTCTGGACTGGAGAAATCAATGAACAACGTTCTTAAGGAGGTGACAACCTTGAACGAGAAGACAAAAAGAATGGAGAAGAACATCCAAGAGCTAGAAACCGGTTTTACTTCTACAAATGCCGATATCACAGACCAGAAAGGTAGACAGAAGCAAACTCTAGAAAAATTAAAAGCCTGGGCCGGGTTGTTCGAAAGCCGATTAACCCTAATCCAAGATTAAAAATTAATCAAGGAGTTTATTTCTCTGCCCTTGAACGTTGCTCAACGCTGATATTCTGCAAAATTTAAGATCAGAGGGCGTTAATCCTGAAAAGCAAACAGCGGCAAAAGAAACTTTCATCCAAAACATAAAAACTGCAATCAAAGTTTACGTTAATCCTGGATTAACTTAATCGGCTTTCGAACAACCGGGCCCTGGAGGATCAAATTCTTTATCAAGACGGATATGGTAGAAGAGAGAACCTCTGTATTGTTGAGTTGCCTGAGACTTCCCAAGGCGCCGAGAACACAAGTGAGGTCATATACAAGTTCTCTGAGGATGAACCGAAGATTGAAAACCCGCGCAGTATTAAATTTCAGCGAATCCACCGATTAGGAAAGAAGAGAGCAGGGCAGTCGAGGCCGATACTTGCCCGATTCCTTAGATTTCCAGAACGCGAGCTCGTTTTCAAAAGTGTTTGTGATTTGGAAGAGGAATCCGAGGTGAACGTTTACGCCGACTGTCCAAGTGAGATTCAACAGAGCAGGGGCACCCAACGAGCCAAAACAACCAAAAGCTGTAGAAAAGAGGTTTTTAAGTACTTTGTGATGTTTGAAGTCTGTTTAAAGTGGTGTTTTCATAAGCTAGAAGAAGTTCATCTGTTCGGATTCCCTAGCTGAAAGTTTAATTGCCCGAAAATGTTAGGGAATAAAATCTTCCTTTGAGAAAATGAAAGTTGAAATGAACTTTCCACGAGCTTTCTAGGAAACTATTTTCTTTCCGAAAATGCTAGCTGACGTTTTTGACTGCCAAAAACAGGAATTATGACCTTTCCGAAAACCTCAGGGGCTATGATTTCCCAGTTGCGAATCTTTTAGGTCACGTTTTAGTTACGAAAACCCGAGTGCACTCTTTAACCGACGCCATCTTTGATCGACGCCGAAAGCTTAAGGCGAACAACCCTCCACCGAACAGATATCTACCGAAACTTGTCGTTGGGTGCCCCTGACAGAGGAGAAAGAGATTATGGTCAAAGATGAAGACGGCAAGAGAAGAGGGCAGAATGGCTTTTTTTGACAAACAACAACCAGACAAAATTTTTATTGACGGTTTACTGAGCGTTTAAGCGGCCGTAACAAATGCATGAGTGCATTTATATTTTTCTTTCTTTATCTTTTCTTATAAACGGATGTAGTGTTTTTGCATATATTACAGAAAAGAAGTTTTAGTCCTTGTCCCCAGGGCAGTACGTGGATAAAGAATATCCACTGCTTTTTTAATGTTTTTGTATAACTCGTTATGTCCATTGTTATCATGTTTATTAAGTGTCCTTTGTTTTGTTCTTTGGTGTAATGTATCTCTGAGTTTATGTGCTTGTTCCCACCTATCTCAGTTCTCTGCATATGAATCCCTTCAAGTCTTAAATTCAATAAGAATAATGTTGACTTCAAATTACTGTCTTTAAATTTTCGAGGCATTCGATCCTCCACCAAGAGGAAAGCTCTGTTTTTATGGCTCAACAGGCAAAAGGCGGACATAGTTTTTCTTCAGGAAACATACAGTACGAAAGAAGTAGAAGCTATTTGGAAAACACAATAGAAAGATAAGATGTTCTTCTCTCACCGTACAAATCACAATTGTGGGGTATTGGTGTTAGTAAAAGACGGTTTGGAATTCGAATTAAAATCGTCCGTAGTGGACACTGACGGTACATATATTTTGATTGACGCCACTGTACAGGGATCAGACTACTTATTAGCAAATATTTATGCACCGAATAGGGTCCAAGAACAGTGCACTTTCTACAGTTATCTGGATTAATTATTAGAAAAGTTCTAAACAAGGGCTAAACAAAAAAATTGTAATAGGTGGAGATTATAATGTTACAATGGGTGCAGATTTGGATTGTTCGGGAGGCAACCCGGCCAAAAAAGATTCCTTGAAGTACATTCAAAATATTTCTTTAAACTTCGACTTAGTAGATATTTGGCGGATAAGACACCCGAACTCAAAACGCTTTACCTGGAGACAATAAAGTCCTTTCATCCAACGAAGGTTAGATTATTGGCTCTTAGGCGACTCATACCAGGAGGAGGTAGAAAGTGTGGATATAGTTCTGGCAACAAATTCCGATCACTGGGCCATTGTTCTACATTTCAATAGCATTGAAGAACAGAGGCACGGTCCTTCACATTGGAAATTTAATGCTAGTTTATTACATGACCATGACTTCGTTAGGCTAATATATATAATAACCAAAAGCAGGCCAATTTGGCGGGAGGAAGCTAATGAAGTTAACGACAAGAGAGTTCTTTGGGACTTCTAATAATTAATTAAATACCGGATAAGGTAAGTGACAATTAAATTCAGTAAAGAGAAAGCTAGCGCAAGGAGGGCAAAATTGAGAATTCTAGAAGACTCGCTGAAAGCTTGTGAGGATGACTGCGGTAAGGATCCCTCCATTGAAAATACGGAAAAATTGGAAATTCGTAGGAATGCATGAGTATGACGCTTTTTATGAGCATCTATCGGTGGAAGAGCGATAATGAGCTAAGGTTTTTCTTACAGTCTCAGGAAATTCTTAAGTTATCCAATGATGATGTCCTTTCACGTAAGGGGAAACTGACTTTAGAGGAATGTCTAAAGAGTCTGAACTTCTTCAGTTTCAAAACAGTAAGTATCCTGGTAATGATGGCCTCACAGTAGAGTTTTATAAAGCCTTTTGGGATACTCTTGGTGAAGTCCTTGTTGATTGTTTCAATTGTTCATATGATCGAGGTGAATTATCGAACACACAAAAACAAGCAATTATTACCTTGTTAGAAAAGAAAGTTAATGATAAATGAGAAATTTCGAATTGGCAACCGATTTTATTAATCAACGTAATCATTTGACTCAGTTAACAGACGTTTTTTGGCAAATTACGCTTCATGCTTTCAATTTTGGTCCTTCGTTCATGCAATGGACACATACTATTTACCAAAATATTGCAAGCAGTGTCCTAAACAATGGTTTCTCTACTGGACTCTTCAATATACAAAGAGGTGTAAGGCAAGATGACCCGCTCTTCCCTTATTTATTTATTTATTTATTTATTTATGTATTTATTTATTATGGTTCTTGAAGTTTTACCTATCAGTATTCGTGAAAATAAAAATATTCAAGGAATCTTAGTGGGTGGGACAGAAATCAAACTTGAAATTTTTGTAGATGATTAACTGCTTTAATTAAATATTTCTTGAGGAATGATCAATCGCTCGATGAAATTCTTGATGTTATAGCGAAGTTTGGAATATGCACTCTAATGGCCTTACAATAAATTTTTCCAAAACAGAAATGTTGCTTTTGGGGAATCCTGCTGTTCCTTCGTTTCGACAAACTACTTCTAAAATTAAGATTAATAAAGCAATGAAAATTTTAGGGGTATACCTTGTGATCGACACCAGGGACGGAAACTGAATTTTGAAGAAATGACTGTCTCTATCAAAACCAAACATCGACTTTGGAAGTGGAGGTCTAACAATTATCGGTAGAATTCAGATCGTAAAAACCTTTGTAATTCCAATGTTAATGTATCGCGCCGGTTCAATCTGTATAGATAAAGAAGGCCAACAGAATTTTATTTGATTTTATTTGGAAGGGGAAAGATAAAGTGAAAAGATCGTCATTGACTAGTGATATTGAAGATGGTGGGCTCAAAGCCCCGCACTTAGGCTCCATCATTAGGACACAAAGAATAATGCGCTGCAAGAAACTTGCCGACGATGAACCATGCAATTAGACATTTTTTTTTATCCCATTATTTGAAGCCAGTTAGCGGCAGATTGATTTTAGTTTGTAATTTTGATGTCAACAAACTACCCATAAATCTTACCAAGTACTATAAAGTTTTACTCTGTGTTCTGCAGCTACACAGAAAATGAATTGGAGCTCCCCCTGACATATGAAGAAATATGTATAACCGTGATTTGGAACAATAAATTTATTTGTCT